>PVKE010001334.1:0-103048 GCA_004027555.1 Craseonycteris thonglongyai
TATTAAAATCAGTGTATCTACACACCTGTATCACTGACTGTGGTAACTTCAAATATATTGTGATTATATCTACTTTCCAGAACTTGTTCTTTCAGGGGGAAAAGGAAAAAATAGTCAATTGACCCCAAAGCCTAAAATTCTATAGGCCACTCACTTGTCTTCTATAGCGGAAGTCAACAAGCTAGTTCTTTAAAGGGCCAGATAGTAACTACTTTAGGCTTTGTGTACCACAGGGGCCCTGTGGGACCAAGTTTACCATCGTAGTGTGAAAGCAGCCATAGATGCTGTATGAAGAGGAGCGTGCCTGTGTTTCAATCACTTTTGTGGACAAAAACAGGTGCCGGGCCCCGATCAGATTCTGCCACTATTGCTTGAAATGACTTACAGACCATTGGTGCAGCAGCTCTGACACAAGCTTAAAAAAAAAAAAAGAACTATTGTGACAAGTGTGCCTTGGCCTGGTGTTTAGCATGACAACAGACAGTGGCTCTCACTCCAGCCAAAAGGCAGGGAAACCAAGAAAAGGGAGAGCGAACCCGGGAAGCCGAAGATTTCCGGGTGGCACATTCTTTTGGTCATTTCTGTTTGTCCCAGCACTTACCTTCTGCCATGGCCTTGATGTCGTCAAGAACGGGGATCACTTTAGGCCTTAGCTGTTCACGAATTCCACCTCCTAGCAACGATTTAATATCTAAATTGAAAGAAGCACAAGGGAGTGTAAGGGCAGTTCCATCTAGTTCCTCCCCTCTTCCCACACATGTGCTTCGCAAAGCAGCGTGTCGTTGCGGGGAGCACCACCTTTAGTCTCTCCTGCCATGACATCCCATCTGTGTTCTAGACCCCGTTTCAGCGTTGACTCTTGTGTAGCGATTTCTTTATACTCTTCAACATCCCTGCCCCAGCTGTGCCCCAGCGAGGAATTAATCAGCAGACACTCAGTATTTAAGTGTTCTAGGATCACGGGGCCAGTCGCCTTGGGCCATGACTGCTCGTGGCCTTAATCTCTCTGGCTAGACCAGGGTCTCTCAGTCACGGCACCGTTGGTATTTGGGAGCTGGGTAATTCTCTGTTGTGGGGACTGTTCTGTGCATTGTAGGAATCTTAGCTACATCCCTGGTCCCTACCATCAGATGCCAGTAGCATGGCCTCCCCATCTTCACCTGGTGGGGACAACCAAAAATATCTCCAGATGTGGCCCATGTTGTCCCTGGGTGAGGCTCCCTGGGCTGGGCTGCGTGTGAGCTCCTGGTGGGATCACAAGGACCAGCACTGCCCACCCCTGTATTTCTTTTTGAACCATTAATGCTTAGAATTTAATTACATATAATATTGCTTCGGACCCTCACACCAACCTCAAGATATCTTTTGTTCTTTAATTACAGTTGACATTCAAGCTCCATCCCCCCTTACCATGAAGCTCACTGGTCTCTCAGGGGCCCATGCCTGTCTTTAACAATCACCATGACAGACACCCATTTCTTCCCTGATATGAGGCCCGGAGAACAACAAAGCAAAAGCACTCATATAATAAATGCTAGGTTTATTCACTGAGTAACGGACTGCAAGTTGTCAATAACCCAGAAAATCCCTTTTCTGTTTTTCTCCTACTTTCACCTGGAACTTCTAGAAATAGCATACTTTGTTTCTTAGTCTGTGTTTTATGGAAGTTCGCCCAGTGCCTTCGGGCCAAAACAACCAACCAAAAATTAGAGGCAACTTTAAATTGTACTCACTGTTCAGGTTGGAGAATGCCTTTTCCTTAGTGGTGGTGTACTGACCTAGGATATAGTCAATTTGCTAAAAAAAAAGAAAAAAAGAAAAAAATTACATGAAAGCTTCTCTTCTAAGGTCCAAAGCCACAATAAAAAGAGATCTAACACACACAACTTATCCCCAAATCAGAACATTTTAAAAAGAAAGCAGGTTCGAAGAGATGTGGATATTTTCTGATACCCAGACTTCTTAATAATACCTTGAAGCTTATTGGCTTAAGAAATAAAGATGCGGGGAAGCCAGGATGGCTCAGTGGGTTAAGCGCTCACTTTGCAGCGCCGGGGACCGAGGATCGAATCCCGGCCCCGGCCTGTGCGGAACCATATGCTGAACTGGGGAGCTCCCCCAGTTCAGTTCTCTCTCTGTCTCTGTGTCTCTCTCTCTCTCCTCTGTCAAAATAAATAAATAAATAAAAATATACTAAAAAAAAAAAGAAATAATGATGCATGATTTCTCAAGTGTCTGTGGTTTGGCTCTGTGGGTTGTCTGGTCGGGCCAGCTTGGCTGGGAATGAAGGGACCCCGCCCTCTCCTTGGTCCCTCGTCTCCCAAGTGCCCAGTCTGAGTGGTTTCTCAGTGTGGTCCTGGCAGGAAAGCACGAGGGCTGCTCAAGGCCTCTGGAAACTGAAGCTCAAGACTAGCTCAAGGTCATGTCCACTGTTATCCTTTAGGTCAAAGCCCATCACAGGGACAGCCCAGGTTTGAGGGGTTGGAGCCAGGCCCACTTCTTGAAGGGCAGAACTATCAGGAATGTGAGGCCATTTGTAACCTACTGCACTGGGACCATTTTATTTAGTGTCTGTCACTGAGCTGGACTCCCAAGGGGTTGCCTACTCTTCCACCTATACTGGAGCTGCCATGTTATAATAAAATAACTCTCGCCAATCTTCTCAGTGAAAATGTGCATCATTACTTATTGCTCCAATTACTAGAGTAAGGTTAAGTATCTTATCACATTTGGGGCCAGTTATATTTCCTCTGTAAAATGACTATTCACACTTTCTGCCTAATTGTCTATATAGAGCTCTTCAGACATTTTGAAGTGGATAAGTTTCCCCCAAAGACATAACAATCTACTATCCTTCCAGGTTTGTGAAAGCAAGCCCACAATCTCAAGCCACGAATGTTATGTATTTAATTTTGCCAGCATTTTAAGGAAAGGGTTTCACTTTGGAGTCTTTAGAATAACTATTTAAAAAAAAAAAAAATATATATATATATATATATAATGAATTTTTATTCATTTTAAGAAAATGCAATATTTCCCTCTCTGTACTGATCTAAAACTACGGGTAAACTGAGCTCTCCTAATCTCAATATTAACAAAAACCTGCATTGTTTGGTCTTTTAGTTCCAACCCCTTTTTCAAAAGCTAGCACCATGTTGAATGTGTTGGTAACTTTTAAACTGTCAAACATTTAAAAAAAAAGAGCGGTCTGAATAGGCAAGATACCAACTTGCTCCTGAGACACAGAAAAAAAGGTACCGGTACTTTCAGGCCATCTGGTTTCCTTTTCCCAAAGACAACGTGTGTGGGGTATGTGTGTGTGTGTATGTTCGCCTCTGCACGTGAATGTGTGTCTGCCTCCCAATTTATACAGACAGTAGAGCAAACAGATGCTCATAAAGTAGAAAGATTTCATCATAAAGGTAACTTCATGCAAACCATGGGGAGTTAACTATATTGCCAAAAAGAAAGGATAATAGCAATCCTAAGATTTTTCCTTAAAAAAAAACAAAAAACCCATGAGATCACTAAAATGGGTAAACACTTTTACACTATGTACTATAATTATATATTATACCTTTCAAATAAAATAAAATAATAAAACAAAATAAAACACCAAATTTGAAATGACGTTTAAGTACTCTTTTGTAAATCACTTGCTGGGCCTTTATTTCTTCATCTACAAAATTGAAAGTTAACACCTGACTACCTTGATTCACTGGGTTTCCAGAAGGTCCAAATGAAATGTCACCTATATATATATAGGGACTCCGACAGGCCCAACGCCCAAAGCATCATGGGACACACAGACTGCGTTTTTTACCGAGGGAGTTGTGTTCAGGAGGGTCTTCAAGTCTTTGAAGTTGCTGTCTACCAGTGTCCGAGCCTTTTCGATCTGGGTCCTCAGGTGGTGGTTTGCCACAAAACCATAGATGATGCCAATGCTGCAGGGAAAGCAAAGAGGGGAGGGAATTTATGTGTGACCTTGGTGGGCTGTCCGGGTCCAGGCAGCATGGCAGATGGGAGCAGGGCTTCTGAGAAGAGAAAGCAGAACCTTCTTCCCCACCTGGCCCTCTCCACGGCTGAAGCCTTCCCCCCACATCCCATAAATCCTCCCACCCCAACACAACAGGACTCCAACCTCTCAGAGAAGACCCACATCCACTTACGATACACAGCCTCTACTAAACACTGAATCTTCTATAGGGGACAGTGTTTATAATAAATTGTGGAGGAAACAGTAAGCTTACAAGGGTGTGTGTGCAATCTGGTCCCATTCCTGTAGATACGGGTGCAGGTACACATCCTCCTGTGCAGCGCGTGCGCACACACACACACACACAAGCACGCCTCTGCTCCCTCAAGGAAGACTATCAGGAAGAAATACCAGAATGTTGACTGATTAGGGCTCGCTAACATTTTTGGTTTCTCTAATTGTCTTTTTTAGTTTTTGTCCATCTGGGATGAAAAGAAACATGAGTTCCTGTAGCATTAAAATGCTACGTGAGAAGCCACCAATGATCGTGTACACACTACAGCTTCCTATTTTATGTAAAGCACAAAATCATGCAAAATGAGGCTAAAAGTCAGCGGTTATATTTGGAGAGGGGTAGCTGATGATGTCATTGTTGTGTTCGCTTCGTGGAAACTCATGCATATGTATTTATAACAGGGACACTTTTCTCCATGGAAAATACACTTCAGTAAAGAGTTTCAAAAACACTATATGAAAGGCATCATGCTTGAAAGCCGCCTCTACGTGAAAATAAAAGAACAACATATTTTTCAAGCCAAAATTTGTCTATACTTAATCATTCTGAGGGTTTTTCATGTTGAATAGTACAATCTCGTGACTTAAATTAATTTGACTAAGGGGTTTGTTTTCATGTTAAAAAGCCTTCAAACATTTAAGTGTTACTTTAAAAATTGCTAATTACCAAGGTTTTGTTGGATTTAGCCACTAGGTGGCAGTCAGGAATTACATAAACAGCACAATGATATTTTACCTGCAGAAGTCAACAAAATTATGGTTTGTAACCACTCAATGGAAGGTGTGAATAAAACAGAACAAGGTTTTGATAGGTCAAGTGTTTTTGCAAATAATAGGCAAACTTTGGGGAAAATAAATCTGAGGCAGATAGCAACGCTTTGCACCAAAAGCAATGCCTTTATGCATTCCTATATTTGCAGGGAGGGTGTCCATTTCTGCACCAAAAGTACCATGTTCCCAGAAAACCTGTCAGTCTTAGGTAAATGGGGACAATCATTCACCCATTTACAGTTATGGCTCATTCCAAGGAGCCTTGGTTTATTGCTAGTCTCTTAAAACGTTTTCCTACCAATATTACAGGGGTGCATTAGGTTCCCCAAATGAACACAAAAAAAGTCTGTAACATACAGTGTTGAACAGTATTTCCTACATTTAGCAAGTTCCAGTGGAATGTGTGCTACCGTAGAAACCTAAGATTTTGCCACTTTTGTCACTAACTCATATTGTGTAAACTTGAGGAAGTCAGATTAGGTTAAGTGCTTCTCAAGCTGCAAAGGAGAGGGGTACTAGATGTTCACAAGTCCCCTTACATTTTTTTTTAAGATTTATTTTTATTGTTTTCGACAGAGAGACAGAGACAGAGAGAAGGGGAAGGGCCCAGAGCAGTCTCTATTGTTGCACATCATTAGTTTTCTACATAGTTTCATTCCATAGGTGGGCGCAGGGCTGCACAGGGCAGGAACCGGCTGGGGGCCTCCCACATGGGAAACAACCCGGGGGTGGGAGCTGAAATGTGGGCCTCCCACATAAGAGGCTTGCCCCAGTGAAATACGGGTCCTGCACGGGCCTGGTCTGGGATTCAATCCTCAGACCCTGAGGCCGCAAGAGGACTGCTCAACCCACTGTGCCATCCCGGCATCCCTCCCTCCCCTCCTTTCCATTTTTTTAAAGTTTGGCTTTATGCTGACGGTAATCTTAAAAAAATGAATATTAGCATTATTCTGTGCCATTTGGAATGGCCACCTTCTAATCAATTTTTATCAATCTTACGTCTGTATTGGTATTTGCAAGTTAGATTCTGTACCATAGCAATAACAGTTAAGTGATGCACTCATGACGTGTCAGGCCAAACGACCCAAAATAATGACTTTGGAGCAGTGTGAACAGAAGTAAAGAAAACAAAAACAAGTTGAGTCATAACAATGCATCTGGAGCTTTATTATCATGCAAAGTTTCAAACACCCCTGACAAATCAGGATCTCTACCTGCAAACACCTGCTTACCACAGGATGGCACACTGGGGTCCCTTCTCTTTCTCCCCAGCATGCCCAAATTACATCATTCCTCATGCACCAGACCCATTTGTAGTTAAAAAGTCAAAGTGAACTTGGGGGAACAAACAGCAAGTCCAACTCTACTTGGGTTTCACTGACCTCCTTGCCCCCTGACACACACACATATACAAGCAGGAGACCCTCCTTGCCTTGAACTCCCAGGGGACTCTCCCTGAAATTCTGATGGACTATTTCTCGCTTCACATTCTATTTTTTTCTTTATTATTTAATTTCTTTAAAAAGAGGTGGAAATTGCTACTTTGTGCAATTCGGGGTTCCTTATTCACAGTGGGTGTTCCATGAAGGTGGTTTTAAGGGCTGGGTGTTGTTTCATTTGGTTTATTTAGAAGATTAGCCATATGTTTGGAGAGTCCAAGTTAGAGACTGCCTTTGTTCCTTTATTGAATAAATGCCTTGACTCACAAGATCATCAGTAAAATGAATGCAATATAACACTGAATCCCAATGAAACCTATTTTAAAAGACCCATGTTTCTTCTAAACAGTTATGGATCCAATGAAAATGAAAGCATTGATCATTTTAATATAACTTGTCTAAACAGAATTCTGGGATAGAATTCAGCAATTGCCATAGCTGATTTTCAAAACCCATAACACATTGTAAATTTAAATTTAAATTAAGGTTGGAAAAGTCACCTGTCTACGAGGGCAAGCCAGGAAGTATGAAGGGCAAAGTGTGTGGCAAGGGCTGGTGGGAGCTGGGGGATCAAGGACAGGGGTGGGGACAGCTGCCCTGCTGAACTACCAAGTGCCCCCATGATGGCAGAGGAGTATTGCCAGATCTTCACAAAAACCTGGAAATCTGGATTCTCATGTAAAAATCTCCCATTTTTCAATGTCAGCAACTAATCAAAGAAATAAGCCCTTTAAATACCATGCAAACCAACTGGTCTCCATCTGTAATCTCTAACTTAAAACTTCTATGTAAACACAAACACTATCAAAAACATACACTTTTATGCAAGAAAACAAAGTATCTTGAAATTTTATCAGAAGACGGGGATTTTATTTTGTATGGCACAGTAGCGTTATATCTTCTACATTTTATTATAAACAGACCAGTTTTCTTACATATATACTTAAAAGTCATACTCAAAGCTCTTAAACAGTAAGGCTAAACTTTTTAAACTTGTAGCAATTTTTTTCTACCATTTTTTATTGACTTAAAGAAATTAGCCCATAAAAGCCAAATAAATACCTTCAGTTTGTAAATGATCTCTCATTTTGTAAAGATAATTTTAAAATTAAAGTTTAAATTTTAAATAACTAGTCTCTCATTCACATGAAGAAAGTTGCCCGATTTTCAGGCAGCCTAGCTCTATTTCTTGTGGCCGCCAAGCCAGGAAATGACAATTACATCCTAATTATAAAAAAAAAATTGAGCTTTGAAAAATAGCCATCTTTCTGAAAATGACTAGGATTCATTCAACTTTCAGCACGGTATTTGGCAAAAGCTGACTTGTCATACTCAAAAACTTAGAAATTACTGGAGAAATAAAGGCATGGCTGTTTTTATTTTTTGTTTGTAATCCTTTGGAAATTCTGAAAAATGCAGAGATGACAAGTGCAAAGGACAGAAAGGAGAGGAAACTTGGCCTTTTCTACAGTAAGACACAGCTGCTTAAACAGTCTACAGTACGAGGTGAAAATCAATCCTCCACTGATGGTCAGAGTTATGTAAACATATGTCAATGTCTGTGGAATTCTAACATTCGCAGCTGCCTTTGGAAAAGCTCAAACAAGGAACATGACCACATACATTCCACATGTACTAGGAGATTTTTCTCCTTAACACTTATGACTTTCCCAATTAAAAACAAAAGATTTAACAATTTTTTAAATACAAGAGAGTAAATGAAAAATTAAGAGTACCCAAGACTAACAAAAACCAACTTTGATTTTTAATTTTAACACTTTATACAGAGAAACAAAATGGAACCAAGCCTGATCAAAGGCAAGTGGACTATTCTGGGCTCCTGATTTTTTAAAAAATCACACGCAAAGATAACTTATCAACGGTGTCCAATCTCTGCCGAGGTCACTGTAAGCCAGAGGCTAACAGAGCCTTCGCTGTGTCTTTCTGCCTCCTGGTTTTGTTGACATGCATTCCTCTTTTATTTTATCCAATCTTTTAATTTTGTGCACATACTTCTCCATTCTACTCAATCATAATATAGAAATCTTTGGTTCCCCGCAAGCCTTTACTCTTCTGTGCTAATTTTGATTACTTGCAAGCACTACATAGCTATTATTCAACCCACGAAGATACTTACTTACAAACCAGGAGGGGATTCAAAAGGAAGACATCAAAATAGCAATTCTAAATTTATAAACTAAAGGCAAAGAAGTTTAAACTTCTAGTTTGAATTTAAAGTCAACAGAGTAATCTCAAACATGACTCTTATTTAGACCTAGTTATAATTAATATATAAACTTAATGGGTGATGTGAAGTAAATTTGTTTTAAATTTGTCATTCAGCCTCAATAATTCATCAAGTTCGGTTTCGTTACATTGAAATTTAAAATTGTCACTTTCAAATTAATAAGTTCTATTTGGGTGGGGAAAAATAACTTAACTGAATGTGTAGGAGGCTATAGAATCACAGAAAGTATTTTTTAAACGGATTTTCTAAAGTAAATCATGCTCAGGAGAAAAAAATCTTTATCTAAATTTGTTTGATGAGGATGAATTCTCAAAAATCAAAATAATGTAGCATTTTATATATAAATAAAAGCCAAGTTTATTTATGACTTCATAGCTTGATTGTTTATATATTTTGGTATTTTTAAAATAATATAAATAATTCAATCAGTTCAGGGTGAACTATAGAACACATAATTATATGTCATGCAAATAAATGTTCAATTTAAAAGTAGAAACCTAATACAGCATATAGTCTTCATTCCAAAAAAAATTGAAAGTCCATTATTACATATATAAACATTTATTTGGAACAGCTAACCCTAACCTTAACTCAAACCCTAACACTAACCCTAAACATAATTCAACTCTAACACCAACCCTTTGACTAAATCTATAATAATACTGTACCTAAACTGAACCCTAACCCTAACCCTAACCCTAGCAAAGCAAAGCAAAGCAAAGCAAAGCAAAAAACATTAGGGTAAATGACTACATGCAATAAAGAATTTTTCTGAAATGACATCACATGTGTTTACATCAAGTGAAAACTATTCCATTGTTCTGTTAGTGACCAAGCTAACAAGAAGCCTTAAGGACAAGTATTTTCAAGGAACACTTTTTCATCTCCGCCTGAGCTTTGTTGTCTAAGGTGTACAAAGAAGGAGAAGCTCGGCTGTCCACGTTTTTGCATGAATAAGCCTTCCAGGCCGTGCACAGGGTCTTATAAGTCTTTGGGCTATAACTGACATTTTTCTGGTAGCTGGGAAGGCGAGATGGTAACAGCTGTAGGGTCTGTGCATTCCTGAAAATACTTCATGCGCAAAGCAGAGACAGACATCTGGAATTGCCACTGACCTGATCCTAAGTAACTTTTTAGAATTCAATGTGAAGAACCAGATTCAAATTATTTAGCGGGAGAGAGAGGCAGACAGACAGACAGAGACAAACAGGGAGACAAGGGGGAGAGAGCAAGGAGGGGGAGGGGAGGGGGGTAGAAGAAGAGAGAAAGGGGTAGAAGAAGAGAGAGAGATGCTCACACTCACATCTCATGGAGAGTGCACAAAATAACATTGGTCAAACAACGGTGAATGAAGTTACCTCACACATTCAATTGGATCTTGTTTACAAGGATATTGTTAAAGTCCATTATTTCACTATTTTCAACAAAAGTACATCTTTGTTGAATGATAATGCACTGGCTTTTGGGTTTTCTGGGTATATTTTGGATGTTCAAGTTTAACCTTCAGTGTAATTATTTCAGTAGGCTATGTTTGAGCATGGTCAACAATTCAAAAGAGGCAAGAAGTCTCTGTGTAGTAAGAAGTGACTTCCCTTCTTTCCTCTGCTGAGAAACCTGTTTTGGACTCAACAAAACCTCATTGTCCCAAAAGCAGTATATCTGATCTGTCAGTTTAAAAACTTTTCGAGGTGGCCACTACAGAAGAAACATTTTGACTTCAAGAGAGGGTATCGGCTGAAGTGCAATTTCAAGCAAACTGGGTATATTAATAGAAAATTAATTCCATGCTACAGTACTATCAAATTCCCAAATTCAAGGACTGTACCCATCCTCTAAGGTCCCTTGGGATGTTGGAATCAACTGGCAAACGCTTGCTCTGCCTGCCTGCAGGCTGCCTGTCTCCAAACAGCTACTGAAGAGATGGGAGCTGCTGTTTCCAGAGGTAAATGCTTCCCGCATCCTAAGACTATCAGCATGTTTTCAAGATGAAAAAAAAATGCCAAAGGGTTGGCTTATGACCCAAGTCAGGGCAGATTGATTCCAATGATAACTTCTGGTTATGCTGACATCTTTTTGAATTGTCCTACACAAGCATTTTTGTTCTCTCTTTTCTATTTTTAGTGCTTATTTTTTAGTTGTTGTTGTTTTGTTTTAAACTTGTGGGCTTAACGGTTAAAATGTGAGACATTCCTCACTGACCAAACACCCAATCAGCTGTTGACCAAGGTTCCACTTGCCTTATAAATATGCAGATCACCGAGAGGGAGGCTGAGAAGTATTTCCTCAGGAAGGTCCCATTTCTCTTCTGTCGCTGGTGCATTTCTCCACCACACTTGTTGCAGCACCGACACAAACCAAAGCAAAACCCCACCAGAGGCATCAGAATGACAAAGAGCAGTCCCAGGACAGCACAGATAATAATCCCGATCTCATAGCGGATGATCTGTAAGTCAGAGAGAAAAGACAGCACGCAGTTTCACAAGTGAGGCATTCCACGGTGCACACACCTCATTTCCTGGAAGCGATTTGCCACTATGAGTGCACGTGTGTGTGTGTGTGTGTGTGTGTGTGTGTGTGTGTGTGCCTGCACCTGATTCCATATTGAAGCTCCTTCTTGAGACACAGGAAGCAGAGATTTGAGTGACCATATTATAGGATCAAGTAAGTCATACTTTCTTTCAATTCCCAGAAAAAATGTCCAAAGACAGGGGCACGTTGCAAATGGTTTTCATTTCAACCTCAGAAGTTTTCCGTTTGTTTCTAAATGGCCTAACGGGTCTTGGCAGAAGAAATTGCATAGTGAAGAACCTACATGCAGGGTGCGTGTCACCAGAAAGATAGGCCCAGTAGACGTTATTAAGGGCTCAAAGCAGTGTGGATTGGATCAGTGAAGGGCAAGTTCATAGTCACTTACAAAGGAAGCTGGAATATAGCTAAATTTGGGAAAAAAGGCTCAGACTTTCTGAGTTAGACATGGCCACTCACTGGATTTCCCCACCCATATAATGGGAATAATAACATATACCTTTTGTAAGGTTGTTGTGAACATGACAAATAATGGGTGATTAGCAATAACATGCCAACTGAAGTACCTGGCACGGAGCAGACACTTAATAAGGGCCAGACCTCACCGGTGCCGGTAAGGCTGGGCTCAGCAGCATGTGTCTCAGACACTTCCCAGGAACTGGCATGTCTTCTAGATACAATCATGTGACCTAAACATAGTTTCATAATCGCTCCAGGCTTTGTTTTGGGATAAATAAAAATTAGTGCAACCAGGTGATGAAACTGGCTCCTGTTCCCATTCATGGATGCAGTTACTCACACTCCCACAAAGTAAGGATTTTTAAAGAACGGCAAAACGTGATAGTTGGCGGTTTGCAACTAACGGACCAGCTGGTTAGCAAAAATTCTGAAGCCAGACTGAGCAAAGCAAAACAAAACACAAGTGTTATTTCTAGGAGCAAAAGTGGGTTTTTTTGGTGGGGGGAGAGAGGACATTGAACTTGGGGTCAGAAGGCCTGCTTTCAATCCTAGCCAGGGCTTCTAGTTCCCTAAACTGGGGCTTGTGACAGTTGCACTAACCTCATAAGCATAGTGTAAGGGGCATATCATGAAGTGATTTAGTGTGGAACCAACCAGCCAAGTGCATAGTAGACAGCAAATATCCAACCAGTATTAATTAACTCTGTGGGTAAATGCTCAAGAGTATTACATCAGGGGCCCATGGCACTTGAACGTTTAATATCTGGCCCACCCAATGGCCACAAAGAGTCACTATTTGCTGGTATTCTAAACGCTGTCTTGAGGATTCATATCATTGGCCAATTGAGAAACCAGCCCAGATACTCCAAACTCATATTTTGCTACCATTTCTCACCAAATATTCTAAATTGTTTGCTATTTTTAAAGGAATTTAAAATCTTTTTTGGATCTTAGGAAACACGAAATCCAAACCCAGGAGAGAAGGTATATTGCAGTATTTTATACTCATATGTGCTGCTCCTTTTAGCTCCAAATACAAATTTTATATTTTATATAGGATCTTTCCAACATTGCTGACCACATATTATGGCATAAAAACAGTATCAGGAGCAAGCTCTGTCATTTCAAGAGTTCGCTTTGAGGTTGAAGTCTGGCTGAGGTCTGGCGAGGACCTAAATTATTTTTCTGAAACACAAGGAGCTTTATGGATTATGTTAAGGGAAAGATCAAGATTTAAATTTGCCATGATGGGCCACTGTTCTTTTGTGAGCTACTAAAACTGAAGGAGAACACTGGCAGAAACAATAACAAAAAAAAAGACCAATTAAAGACCACCACAGTGGACATGACAGTGAAGAATAGAAAGTTCCGGCAAAAACCACTACACAACTCACTGGCTTATGACAGGTAACATGAGACAGCGGGTAAGTTCTTTACCTTCAGAGTCAAGACTACATTTTCTGGCTGTGGAAGTTGTGTAAGGCAGAGGCAGCGTGCATGAAGAAAACAAAAAGTTACACGAGTGATTAGCCACAGTGAGAACACTGATAATCCCCTACAGAGAAAATCAAATGAAAGATCCACAACACAAGACAGGAACACAGTGCTTTGTGTAGATTCAAGTTCTGGAACTTACCTTTCAACTTACATTTGGATTTCTTAACCCTGTGGAGGTCGCGGTCAAAAAAAATGACAGTGTAGGTTGCATGTATCTGAGAGATACATTCATTATGTGAAAAAATAATTTAAAACACTGCAAATATAATAAAAGGCATAATTTTAAAATTTATTTTCCATTACAACCTAGAAATTATTAAACAAAGAAATATTAAAATATAAAGAATAAAAAAATTTCTTGCCAAATAACAGAAACATGGATATTGTAAAAGAAAAAAAAGAAAAAATACAATCCAAAAATATCTTTAACATTAAATAGAATCTTCAATAGTTGGCTTTGCGAAACGTTAACAAAAAATACAAAAAAACATGTGTTTTATTATATTTGCAGTATTTTTAACTCCTCCCCCAACACATACACACACACACACACATTTCAGCACATAACAGTAATGAATGTATCTCCTGGATACATGCAATCTTTGCTGTAATATTTTTGACTATACAATTTGCAGGGTTAAAACGTTTGGTTTTGTGTTTTTTTTTTGCTCTTTAAAGACTTATTTTATTGTTTGAAAGAGAGAAGAGGGGAGGGCCCAGAGCAGTCTCCATAGCTGTACATTAGTTGTGACATGATTTCATTCCCCACAGATATGGGGCCAGGCAGGGTAGAACCAAACTGAGGGCCTCCTGCATGGGAGGGGAGAACCTTCCCACCGAGCCATCCTGGTGGTTACCAGGTGCACCACAGTTCAGCATATGGAGTTGTAAGGGCCTGGGCCGGGAATCCATCCCCAGACCTTGCAGTTGCAAGACAAGCGCTCAACCTGCTGCCCTATCCTGATATCCCTAAAAGGTTCTTAATCAGTTATGGACAGGGGAATGAGAAGGAAAGGTACAGATGTACCTGTAGCTCCCTACTCCAATTAATTGCCCATTACCATCACTTGGGGACCTTTTGAAAGATCAGTAACCAGCCAGCTCTGACCAACCACATCAGAATCGCTGGGGTTGGGGTCTGGGCATTGGTACAATGCTGCTTAGAGCCTTGGTTACTTTATCAACAGAGTGGGGCTAAGCAGAGACCCCATTTTATGTGGTTATGGCAAAGACAACTTGAGAAACTGTGAAAAGTAACATTTTGTGCATTATTCTTTTCTAAGTTCTCTATGTGTACTATTTATCGTATGTTAAGTGAGTTAATAGATGTGAAGCATTTAGACTACTCCCTGTGAGAGTAATGCACAATCAGTAGTAACAATAAGTAATAATCAAGGCATGTCAGTATTATTTCCATCTCTGGGCTCCAATGAGCTTAGGGAATGACCTTGGGTCATGGACTGCCTTCTATGTAAATGCCTTCTGAGAGCCCTATAGGATCCTTTCCTTGGTTGGAAAGGCGAGTGTTTTCTTACAGGCAGCCTGCTATGACTCTCTGGAAGGGCAGGAAAGCATGGAATCTATTCACCTGCCTTTTGCAAAAATGTAGTGTGAGTTCTCTAACCATTAGCTCTAGTGAGGTCATGAAAAGCAGGGGTGACAGATTCCAACCCAGCACCTGTCCCCAAAGAAGCTTCAAGAAAGGAAAAGAGGGGAAGCCGGGATGGCTCAGTGGGTTAAGTGCTCACTTTGCAGCACTGGGGACCGGGGATCGAATCCCGGCCCCGACCTGTGCAGAACCATATGCTGAACTGGGAGCTCCCCCAGTTCAGTTATCTCTCTGTCTCTGTCTCTGTATCTCTCTCTCTCTGTCAAAAATAAAAATATATTTTAAAAAAAGAAAGCCATTTAAAAAAAAAAAAAGAAAGAAAAGAAAGGAAAGGAAAAGGTAGAGATGGAGGAATGACATGAATGAGGAAGATACAAACCGGGTAAATCCAAAAGAGAGTTAGCCAAGAGGCTGGTGTGGAGGTGGGCCCTGGCCGCATGGCGACCAACTCAGAAAGCCAGACAAGGAAACTCGCCGTTCCTACGGGCAGGGACGTGCAGCATGAACAAGATGGCAGGTGGTGGGCTTGCTGGGAAAACTGTTCCCTAAAACATGGTGGTGCTCGTGGATTATCAGAGGCCAGTGATCATGAATCATATACGTCAATGGCCCCACACTATGCATTCTTTGAGAATACAAACTGTGTTCCTTTATTTAATTGTGCAGCTGCCACTTCGTGAGCCAGGCTGACAGGCTCTCTCTGCAGAACCCCCACGTGAGCATGTGAGGTGGGTGATGTTCCCCCTTTGTTTACAGTCAACCAGCATGTGTAGAATCTGGAAAGGGGCCACCGCACAATCTGATCCCCAAGGGGATGTACTTAGGGGCCCTCCAGGACTGTGCTCGGCATGGCTCATTTCTGAATCCTGGGCACAGGGCTTCACACATACTGGGCGTGCTGAATGCCCCATAAAAGAACAGATAGATGAGTTGTTCATGAAATAACTACCTCAGCACCTCTGGTCAAGACAGACGATTCCTGTGAATAATGAATAAGCTAGTATTTGTAAGTCATGTACAAGAAAATTTTTGTTTTTAGCATACAACTTGAAAGGTGAATGTTTCTTCAAATGCGACTTTTGTCATTTTTGCAATAGTTCAAATGGGATTTATAAGGGGTTTCCATGTTCTGTAAAAATTATTAGTCAAAAAAGGTTACTAAATTCACAGATTCAATAACCAGTTGATTATAGATTTACTTTCAAGTCAGACAAAATTTTGCTCATACTTAACAAGCTAACAACAAATTCATCAATAAAAATTACCTTCTCATAATCTGCTGAGAGGTCAAACTTGCTTTTTATTATTTTCCTTAAGATATCTGGGGAAAAACAAGTCACAAAACAATAACAAGGTTACTTTTCAGTAAAAACAGAAGAGGTATATTTAAAAAATAAAGGTCTACATATGTTCACAAATTACTGTATGTCTATATAGTATTCTTAGAATTATTTCTATTTCTTACTTTGTTAAATAATTGAGCTAATGAGGCTCTAAAGCAAAGAGTAAAGGACAATTCGTTTTATTAGTACTTTTTGCCAGTGGCAGAATTAGAGGGCTATTTTTAAGAGTTATCAGTTTCTCACAATACATCTTCATATAGACCAGCAAACCACATATAGTAAGTACTTTGTTAATAATCACGGGAAAAAATAATGTATAACTGAAATTGCTAATTCTTAATTATTTGGAAACACAAATGCAATTTATTTTTTAATAAATTCATATTTGCATAATATTTTACAAATGGGAAAATTTTTACAGTTAACCTAACCCGACGGTTCTCAATCACATGAAACATCCCTCCTTTCCCCTCTCGCACGAAAACTCTGAAATGCTATACAAAATTGGGACTTTTTCATGCGTGTTCATTTGGAGCATTTTCAAATTCTCACATAGGTTAAAAGCCACCTGCTATTCTGAGTCCCAAATCTAGTAATGAAATGGCACAACTGGTACCCAGACAGGGATAAGGACCCATCTATATTCATTGTGTAAATGTTCATTTTGTCCATTGCTGATATTTTTTTCTTCCAAAAGCATCCTAATTTTATGTGGTCTTGTTATAAGGCTTTTAAAAAAAGTCTTAGTGAAGTTTTATATTTAGGTAATTCTAGTCATTTTGTTGCTTTTTTCCCAGCTGATGTTTTCTAGTCTCTTTAACTGGATGTAACAAGGCAGAATTATCCAAACGCTGCCTAAAGAGAAGTTATAGACTTAGAAGCATTATGGAGTGAAGCATTCAAACTGGAGATTAGAATGCACAGAGTAGGTTTTTTCTTCAGGAACAAACCTTAGACAGTGAACCAGTTTCTTCCCGAAATGTTAGGTTAAATTTGTTATTTGCACTCAGAATTCTTATTAATAAAAATTAAACACAAACACACACACACACACCAGCCCTCTCAGATATTTAAAGTTTTTGCTGGGAAATGTGATTAACTAAGAGCGTAAGTAGTGTTACCAGTAAGTGTCTCTCTGTGGAGACCCCCAAAGTGACCCTCTTTGACCTTCAGTGGACACCACTTTCAACTCACATGGGGTGGAGGGTCTGTGTACTAAGAATGACTTACTCTGTTAATTTGTACATTAAATCAACACTGATCAAAACAAAAGAGATTATTGAGATATTTGCCAAAAGCATTCGTTTTCGAAGTAGAACAAAATGATATTCAAGTTTGATTTAGAGACATAAGAATTAGGCTTGTGTATGTATAACTTTATTAAATTAAAAATTCGTTAGAATACAGCTCTAACTGTTTCTTTCCAGGCATAAAAGACTTTCCATAGGATCTTAAAGATAAATTTGACAACTTGCCCCTGTCTAGACCAAACTTCTGAGGGGACCAGGGGCCAGCTGGCCAACCAAAGTGGCATGTCTGACACATCCAGATAAAACACAAACCTAGACAGTTCTGGATGTGCTGGCATTACAGGAGGGGTGGAAGAGCAAGGGGCATTTTGCCCCAAGGAAAGCGTTTAGGGCTGTGCTTGGTATGTGACATGCTCCCGTGACCACATGGCCCTCTCACCTCCCTGCCTTTCAATGCTCTGCTCTTTCCAGCCCTTCAGCTTGTGGCCCAGGACGTGAGTGTTCCTGAGAACCCACGTCACCTCATTCTGCTTGGCCCACTGCCTGATGCTGTAGCCCCCTGCACTTAGGTGGGACCATGTGACCTGAGTTTTGGCCAGTGGCATGTGGGCAATGTGTGTACACACCGCTTCCAGCCGTGGTCACTAAAACCTTCCACATGCCCTTCATGCTTGGCCTCTTTACCCATCTCCCACCCAAATGAGGAGCCAAAGGAGAATTCTGAAACCCAAGGGGACAGTGGGACCATTCCACAGAGCAAGCCAGCAGGCCCACACCTCTCTACTCCACCACTGACTTCTACATCGGACCCAGCAGTGAGAGAGAAGCAGTTTCACTGACATTTGGGCCTGTTTGTTATAGACAATGGTAACGCTGACCCTAACTGAAAACGCTTTATCCAATTAAGACCGCCCCGTTTTCTGACTGCTGCACCCTCTAACTGTCACCCATTCTCCCAGCTTTGACCAAAGAAAGGTAAACTCATTTTTCACAGGAGAGGCCGTCAAAACACATCACACTGCAGGCTGAGACTGTGGGGAGCCAGGAGGTTGGCAGCAATGTAAGGTGAGAATTTAAAACGTGTCTTCTTAAAGATGGAAATTTTTGTTTTCAGACAAGAGACTGCATGAAAAGGCACTGGAACCCAGAGAACTCGCTGCTAAATGCAATGCAGTATGGCTCAGATAAAACACCCTTCCTGCCTGCTGGAGCTTATGGGTCTACAAAGCCTTGGGAGTCACCCACAGGCTTGCCTTAAATGTGCATAGGCCAGTCAGAAGCATCTCCACCAACCACATTTTCCTAACCTACAAAACACATGTTCATAGCCAGTGTAAACCACGATTCAAGCATGTCTCTACTGCCAAAATATTTAAAGAAAATTCTCTCAGGTTACAGTGTTATTCTGGAACATGTGCATCAAAAAGGGAATTACACTAAGTTGGCTTGAGATCCCGGCACCCGCTCCAAGTTACGTGCACAGAACGGCTGTTGAAACGGGCTGGGAGTCCCAGCATCCAGCTCTATGGGTTTTCTGGAGGAGAATGAAGATTTACTGCAAGATGTCAACATTTATGTGGCCCGTATGTGGTCCCCAGCATTTCCCCTAGAGCTCCCAAAAGGAAGGGATCTTAGATTATAAACAGAGGTAATGCAGTAGTCAAATCTGGGCTTCCTTAACTGGTCTTGTTTTATTGCGTTTTGTTTTTATGTTTCATTAATTCCTGATTTACAGGAATTGTCTCATTAATTCAAACAAATTCAGAAATTTCTGGTTATTTGGATAATTTGATTTAGTTTTCCTTTTATCGAGAAAAATGTTGAAGGAGCCAACTCATGAAAATATTTGCATAAAAATATTTAAATCGATGTTGAATCAGCACAGTGTGATTGGTTCTGATACCTGAGCTTAATTAAAAAAGGAAAAATAGGAAATCATGCCTTAGACATCTTATTTTAACTTAAGGCATATAAATACAAGGGCCATCTGGAAAAAATCCAGCCATTGTCAATATAACGGGAACGGCTACATGGCTGGATACTTTCCGGTCAGCCGTTGCACACATATACGTGCCATCATTTGAGGAGAAGCCAAGGTCCTTTTTTGAGTCTGAGCCCTCTGGCCAGAATGGAAGTGAGTCAAGATAGCATCTATGGTAAGAGACAGGTCCTCACTAATTTAAAAGATGATTTGTGCCAATCACCCCACACACCTCCAGGCCACAGGCTTAGGGTCGATGAAAATGGCCCCACTGGCTCACAAAGTCACACCATGTACACACATTGTGAGTATTTCAGAGAAAGCACTTGGTGATCATAGACTCTGCCCAGACAGAAGGGGACCTGGCTTATTTGATTCTTCTGTGAGTCTAGTGGGGAGAGGGCTAGGCTTCCCTCTAACCACACACTCCCCCTCACCCTAATCCCCAAACATTGAGATAAGTGCCTGTGTCAGTTACTCCAAAGAAACAGGACCAATGGGAAATAGAGATGGAGGTAAAGCCAGAGCCAGAACCAGAGCTGGAGATAAGAGAGAGAGCGATCCATACATATATAAAAAGATTTATTTTAAGGAATTGGAGGGGACGAAATCTGTAGGGCAGGCTGACCGGCTAGAAACTCAGATAGGAGTTGATGTTACAGTCATGAGGCTGAATGTCTTCTCCCTCCGGAAGTCTTGGCTTTTGCTCTTAAGACTTTCAACTGATTGGACAGTGCCCATCAATACTATGGAAAGTAATCTCCTTCACTTACAGTCAACGAAGTGGAGGTGTTAACCATACCTACAAAATACTATTGCAGCAACACCTCTAGGTTAGCACTTCATTAAATCACTGGGAACTACAGCCTGGCCAAGTGGACACAGAAAACTAACCATGACTCTGTCCAAGTCGGCTCTGCTAGCCATGGAACGAATAGCCACGCCCTGGAAGCACACCGGAGAAGTGCACGTCTGAGCAGCCCCGTTACGTAGAGATCAGGAGACTCCCCGTCATGAATGGCCCCTCCTGACAACGTGAGCCCCTTACAAAGCAAAGGGTGACATCCGGCCCCGTTAGTACAAGGGCAGGGACAGCTAACCTTGAGTGATGGCCCTTAACCACTCCCCAGAACTGACTTATGTTTGGTGTGTGCTACATGTAAAAGCAGGCAAATCAATGGTTTTTGAAAAGATCTGCATCGAAAATGACAGAACTAAATTAGTTTGTTACTTGCAAGGTGTGGTGTTGCTTCTCTGAAGAACGCACTTAGGAAGCCCATCTTCCCGCAGCCCTGCCTGGGGTTCAGTGTTTGCTGTCCTTTGTCATTGGGGTGGACACCATCTGCCCGATCCTTGGCACCATTTTCCTGCGGCTGGTGTGGGTGGGGCTGAGCTCAAAGAAGTGATTTGGGGGGGACACAAAGGATGCAACTGTCTCTGGTCCTGGAGTTCACCCAATCTCTTGAGTAGCATTTTCCTGCTGGAGGCGCTGTGACCTGCCTGTCTGAATTCAGCACCTGGGTGAGAGGCATTTCGCAACCATCACCCAGCAACCGTCATGTTCTCCTCAGTGTCACAGCGTGCTACCTTCAGAGTCTCCGTCAGCATGGCTAAACTTTTTTTTTTTAAGATTTATTTTTATTGTTTTTGACACACAGAAAGAGGGAGAGGGAGAGTGAGATGGAGAGGGAGAGGGAGAGGGAGAGGGAGAGGGAGAGAGAGAGAGAGAGAGAGAGAGAGAGAGAGAGAGAGAGAGAGAAGAGGGAAGGCCCAGAGCAATCTCCATAGTTGCACATTATTAACTTTCTACATAGTTTCATTCCACAGGTGGGGGCAGGGCTGCACAGAGCAGGAACCAGGCCAAGGTCTCATTCCAGTAAGAACCGAACTGGGGACACACCCCAGTTCAGCCTATGGGCCCGCCAGGCCCTGGGCCAGGATTTGATCTTCAGAACCCAGGGATACAAGACAAGCACTCAACCCACTGAGCCATCCCAGTATCCCTTTGGTTGGTTTTTAATAAAGAAATTGATGCTTCAGACCTTGAGAAGCCAAGCCAGGTTAATTAGAACTTATCAAATGCATTCGTGCTGCCTCCAAGTATATAATCAAGTATTCCGGAGGGCAAGCCCCCTTTGCTTTGAGTCTGGTGGGTACAAGACTCATGGTGGGGATCACTACATAAATTACATAAATGTCTAGCCACTAGGCTGTACACCTGAAACTCCCATAAAGTAATATTGAATGTCAACTGTAATTGAAAAAATAAGAAATACACCCCAGACACCCTCGGTGTGCTTTATATTTCATCATGGCTGTCAACACATGACAGTGTGATTCTTTTGTAATTGACTGGAGCTGCTTCTCACGGAAGGACCCACACGCACGGGCTCGAACCAGAATGAATGACGGTACTGACCCTCCCTCCCGGGTAAATGCGCGGGAAGAGCGCTGCACAGGAGGCTATGCCTGTGGAAACGTCTGGGACCTGTCTGGCCTCGTAGCTTTCTCCCGGGCACGGCTCACACCCATCTGCTCCCTGGGATTTCATTTTACCTTTACGCAGCGGGCAGCCAAGCCTGTTAGTGGCCTGGCTGGCCCTTAAACCATTCCAAATACCTTCAGGAGGAGTAGGAACTCAGGTTGCACAGGCGAAGGGGGACTTCTGGGGCCTCTTGGAGCTTGGGATCCTGGACACAGCTGTGTGTTGAATAAGGGCTGGAGACCCAGTGGCCTCCCTAGGGATGGGAGAGGTTGGCCAAGGGCCCCTGGACCGGGGACAGGCGGGGCAGCTGTACCGCCAGTACTGGTGAATCAGCTGAAGTGTCCATGGGTTCACACCGCATGTCGTCTGTCCCTCCCCTACGACATGCCTGGAAAGTGTAGTTCCACTTACAGCCTCTGTCTTTGCTATTCATCGGGGGAAGTTTGCCTTGAGGTTGTGGTTTGAATCACAGTGTTTGGTCTTTACCAAGGTCCACATGTTCTCACACACACTCCTGTCAGAATGTGAGTCAGCTGAATCCCGTTTTGCTGATGCTGAGTGGGGGACGTTGGCTTGGGCAGGGGTCAATTGGGATGCAAGGCCTCACAGGATGTATTTCGGGAGTTTAGACTCCACATAAATCCCCATCCCTTTGTTGTCAAGAGTAGACCCACATTGGCTGACTGGTCAGGTACTCAAGGCCCAGGGCTGTCTGTGTTCACAAAATGATTTTTCTGGAAGCCAGTAAGCTGGGCCCTGACTCCTGACTCTAGTTTAGTGAGCCCAGCACTTGAACCCAGTCTTCCAGTTATTGTGGCAGAAATGAGAGCACAGTTAGAAACTCAGAAGGAGGCTGGGATTAGTAAGAGCTCAGTGGCCCCCCAAAGACAACTTCCCAATCCCAATATAAACAGGACCTCTGCTTATCTGCTTTGGATTTCTCCCATGTAAACTTAGGAAGAGAAAGAGAATGAAATGCCCAAAGGCCATTAAATTCTTTCCATTTAAAACACAAAACAAACCAACTTCTCTTGGAACTCATCTGCCTGTTTATTAGCTATGAGATCAGAAAGCCTGCAGCCAGTTGGAGATGAAAGGGAATGCTTTACGATAGCTCAGCCTAAGGACCTGTGGGCCCCCATGGAGAACTCCAGGCTTAATAAAGCCTCCTCCATAATTGGAGAAACACAGAGCCTCCCTCTTCTCTTTCTACATCTGTATGTAGTAACGTATTCACGGAATTCCCACAGAATCCAAATCTTTCAGTTCTGATCAGGCTTCTCACAAAAATCACCCACCACTGGCTGGATCCTTGACAAACACTAGATGTGGGTTTACCTAGTTTCATAACATGGTACCAGAATATTCCTGATATAGCAGGAATATTCCTGTCAAATGGTGGGGGGTGGGAGGAATAAAATATTACCATTTTATAACCACCACAGTGATGATTTACTAAGGCAAGAATATCTATGGATGCTAAAAGCGCTAGAAAAAATGATTGTTGGGGAACAGGATAGGATATGAAAATATTTGGAAGATACAACATTAACCAAATCATCAAACTTAATTTCACCAATAATGGGACAAATTGATGCCAATAACCTCCTGCTGTGATCCACTGAATGGGGACAGCATTTTTGTAGCACCCTTGATCAAGTCAAAGAATTTGATTTTAATCTGATCCTGAGAAATTAAGATAATTTCAAAATTGAGAGACATTTTGGGGGAAAATAGCTTAGGCTCTTCAAAAAAATTCTGTATGTTATTAGACAAAAACAAAAACAAACAAAACAACAAAAAAAACCAATTGACACAGAAAAGGCAGGATTCTTAACCGAATCTAGAGAATAAAAAGTATAAAGAACATTAATAAGAAATTTTGAGAAATATAAATATGGACTATACATTAGATAAAAGTGTTATCTTAACGTTAAATGTCCTCAATGTTGTCCTTGCATGGGGTGAGTAGAAGACTGACTTATTTTTATGAGATGCATGGTGACGTATTTAGTGGTATGGCAAAATATTAATAATTGATGAATCTAGGTAAAGGTTATGCACATATTCATTTGTGCTATTCTTGTAACATTTCTAAAGATTTAAAATTATTCAAAATAAAAATATGGAAGGAAAGAAGTTCCTTTATTTCATCCCATCTTTCTCTTGTAAACTTTTCTAAACTTTTTCCAAACCATACTTCCAATACCCAGTTAGTCAGTGAACTGATTTTCCTGCTTATTAAGCTTAAAACTTTGGACTCAGTTTTGGAGAGTCATAATGTTTTATGGTTTCTTTCTTCTTTGTTAGGACTGTGAGTCAAGAGAAGAAAGGAATCAGTAAAACGATAGGTAGGGAAATGTGGACATTAAACTTAATACAAAGAATTAACAGTAAAAAAAATAGCATTCATTTTGGTAGGTTAGCAATGGCACTGCAGATAGCAAAAAAATGTCCATATTCTTTAGGAATGCAGATTAAGGTGGAAGGTGGAATGATGCTATGTATGAGTTTGCTTTAAATGTTGTAGCAAAGAGAAATGTCAAGAAAAAAAAAAGAAGAGAATAGATGAAAATGACAAAATCAGATAAAGTTTCAACAGGACAATGTGCATATGGGAATTGTTGTATTATCAATTTTCCAGTTTGGAGTAGGTTTGAAAATTTTCATTATAAACAATCTTACTTTCCTCAAATTCCATCCTCCAACTCAGATCTTCAGCATAACAAACCTACTTTTAATGAAATCACCCAGTAATTGATTATTCAGTGCTATTAGATTAATTAGCCTATAACCCCTTTTATGTCACCTCCGCTGATTAGCTTTATAACTACCTGTAGTATGACCCTATCCTTCCAATTAAAATCAAAGCCACACAGGCTTTGGAGTCAGAGTGACCAAATATATATATTTTGGATTACTCAGATATAACTTGTTGTTCTGACCTCATCATTATCACTGTTCTCTTTTATTCTCAAATGTCCTGGTTTAGATGATGAATTAAGTAATCACCGTAAGTCAGGTGATCCTAAATTCAGATGCTAGATCTGATTCTTCATGCTGTGTGGCCTTAGCAATACATTGAACATGCCAGGGCCTCAATTTTGTCATCTTTAAAATGAAAATAACAATGCCCACAATTAGGAAATAATATATAAAAAGATGCCCAGCACAAACTAAGCAATAAATGGACAGTTGTTATAATTATATCTCCCCTTAAACAAGACCCCTCCAATCCAGCCAGATGTGTTTCCTGATCCCCAGAACAAAACCTGACTTGCTCGTGACCCCTCTGAGACTTGCTCATGCTACTCCCCGACCTCTCATAACCCCCCTGGTATCTCCTCTAACTTAAAACTTGAGGTCCTCAACTGACTTCTGCATCGCTAAACCCTTACAACTACTCATAACTGATCACTCACTTGTGACATTTGATGAGGCACTGGCTTACATGTTCCCTGGACTATTTATTCTCTGTAAATACATTTTGTCTCCTCAATTAGAGACTGTCCATTCCTTGAAGTAGGAGATGTTCTCTCTCCCACATGAATCTCATAATCTCCAACTCAGTGTGGTATGCACCTGTGGCAAAGGTTCAGTGAATCTGTGTGCCCCAAACAAGAAGCTAAATAAGATCTCAGAAACTAATATTCTTTTAGGGAAGAATATTTTCTTTGGGAAAAAAAAAAATCTAGAAATAAAAAATAGTAGACTACTCTTAAAAGTTCTGTCTTGTTTTAAGAAGTTCCTGCACATTCTTCACTTTAACCTTTTTATTAAGTCTCAAAGGGGGTGGCGATGAGAAATCAGACTTCTTATAAATAAAAACAGAATCCCAAATCACCCTTATTGTTGAACTTGAAAACCCCAGCCGTCCCAATGGTAGATTAAACACTAGCCAAAAATCTGCTCTAAATCCGTAATTCAGTCTGGTTTTCAAATAAGCAACCTTTTACGTGTTTAAGTCTCATTTAACATAACAACAACAACAAAAATCATTAAACCCTCAAGAACATCAGTGCTAGATAATCTACATACAGTGGGTAAATGGTTTGAAACCAGATGATCTAAACATCGTTCTGCTTTTGTTCTAGGTCATACCTTTATGCTTAACTTTCTATATGGGGTCCTAGTGATTTTAGCTACATAAAATCAATAGCAAAAATAACTCTTGGTCTAGGGTAAAAATAAAACCCGAAAAGCAACAGACCAAAATGCAAACACTGGCTAACTTTGGTGGACAATGGACCCTTTTTATTTGCTTCTATATATTTTGTATTAATACACACTCCTTGTAAAATGGAAATAATTAAGGGGACATCTGTTATGTTTGCAACGAATGGCATTACAAAGAATGATGAGACAGTGTGCTTACTTAGTCAATTAAAGCATATTTATTTAAAAAAAGCTCCTACTAGGTTCCAAGCGGCAGGAATCCAATGAGGCACAGCGGTGGGAGGCCCCCCGTGTGCTGGGAAAACTCTCCAGGCTGTCCTTTCTCCTGTTTCTCACCCTACCAGTGCTCGCTGGCTGTGTGGTCTTACTTAAATCAGCAAACTTCCTATCGCTGGCCCTCTGCTCCCATCTGGAAAATGGAAGTATGAACTTGGATGACTATTTCTGACCAGATGGTCTCCGCTAAATGACAAATTCCCTAAAACCAACTGGTCTAATGCCAATTCACAGTACCCGTATTTTCCGGCGTATAAGACGACCGGGCGTATAAGACGACCCCCTAATTTTACAGTTAAAACATAGGTTTAGGCCTATATTCGCTGTATAAGACTACAGCCTCGGGGGTACACACGCGTGTTCACCCCACTCGCTTGCTGTGCTGCAGGCACACTGGCCTTTTAGTTTCTAGAAACTCTCCAGGCTCCGTCCTGTGTCGTCTTTATGTACCCACAAATGCACACACCACGTACCTATTGAGCACTTGCTACGTTCTAGGCATGGTTCCAGGCTCTGGGAATACAGTAGAAGAGGTGAACAAAAGACAGTCCCACCCCTTCAAGATGTTGAGAGTCTAATAAGCAAGACAAACAATGATTTACCAGAATACCAACATATGTGCTACAAGGAAAAATGAAGCAAGGTAAGTAGTGGCGAGAGGCATCCTAAATTAGATAGTGTGGTCACAGATGAGCCCTCTGAGGAGATGACATTTGAGCAAGGACCCAAGTGACATGAGAAACAAGCCATGCAGAAGAACGGTCCACGCGAAGGGAACAGTCAAATGCTAAGGTCTGAGGCAGGACTTCATGTGGCATATTCCAGGGACAGCAGCGAGGCCGGCCATCTGCTGTAACTATTATGGTCTTCAGGAGGCTACTATGTATATAGCCCTCCCAAGTTAGGAGGCCACTGCAATGGTCCAGGTGATGGATGGCCTCAGCTAGGGGCAGAAGCAGACAGATCTAATGGATACACTCACCACTGAACACCTGGACGGGCCTATGAGCAAACTTCTGCTCCCTGTGACTGCCGTGCAATACTTGGGGAGCACTCACTTCTGAGGTTGCTATTCATTTGAATTTCAAAGTAGACATTCATTTCTACTCAGCTTTATTTCTATTGCACACATTACATTTCGAATGGCTCTTTAAAGAAATACAACTGCTTGCTACGCAGGCTCCCCGGGGATCCATTCATTTCACATCGCGGTGGACACGGCTGTATTAAACACGGCGTGTCACAATCAATCGACCTCCTAGAAGCCTCCTGCCCAAATCTCATTAGGCTGGTTTTCTAGGTCAGCCAATTTCCAGGAGGGTATTACAACACGTAAGCCCTCCACCTCCCCCAGATACAAGGCTATTTACTGCCAACAGGTTTGAAGAGGGCTTTCATCTCAATTAACAAACATGTCCTACTGAATCAGTGACACCATCAAATTACTTTTAAATGATAATCCAGGAATTTGTAGATTCCTGCATAAGGTCATACATGCTAAAGAAATGCCAAAACACGAATAAACAATTATGTTACCACCTCTTGGCTCCCCGTGTCAACTAAGAAGTTTCCTCCCCCACAGAATTATTAAACAGAAGCTTGTGTGTTAAGTGGCTTTTAATCCCTCCTCTCTTCACAAAGCTAGAGAGACTCCGTTCACCTAAGCTGCTGCACCCCCTTCTTCTAGTTTTAGATTATTTAGGTTTTTTATTTCTTAATCCCACTCTATAAAAATTTGACCTTTAGGAGTGTTTATTTTTGTTCCTATTCTTCCTAGGCTGACAGGATTAAGTATAAAATTAACACAACATGGATAAGAAGAGAAAAGCAAGCCCTGGACAGAAGATGACATTCCTAAACTGTGCAGACAGAGACGCGACCCCTGGTTCTGTTCCCACAGCCTGCGCTCACGCGCGTCGGCACTTACAAAAATGGAACAGATGGAGCAAGGGGCACCAGAGTCCTAAGCCTGTGCCTTAAAGAGGGAGCCACTGTTCTAAAATCCCCCCAGCAGCCACCTAGAATCGCTCAGGCCGATTGTTAGGGAAAAACAAGACTAGAAGGAAACGTTGAGATGTAATCAACAACTGTTTCAACATCCTTACGATGGCAGAAGGAACATGTTTCGTGGTGGTTTGAGAGAGCAATGAGAGATGCATGAGGGGAGGGCCTGCCAAGAAGCACTCTAGGTATGCGGCTTGGAGCCCAGGAGGGTGGCTGAATACACAGCGGAGGACTTGAAATGTTTGTATAAAGGAACTGTAACAACTCAGTCTTTGTCATTCAATCCTTTTCAAAACGGTAAGTTGTATTCAGTTGAGGTTAGTTGAACTGGGTAAAAGGGGGAAATCAAAGTTGACATGATAAACTCTTAGACATTAAAAATGAGAATACCACATTTCAAAATCTACAGGACAAAGCCTCAATTGTTCTCAGGAGAAATTTTATAGACTTAAATGCACTTATTAGGAAGTAAGAACAAAAATGAGATAAGCAAGTGTTTAACTCAAAAGTTAAAAAAGAAAAGCCAATCGATTTCCAGGTGCAGAAGGGAAGACTTACTAAAAATAGATTGAACAACATGAACATTGATTTTTTTCATTTAAAGGCACGTTAGGAGCCCGGAAAGGCCAACCAGCCCTTAATTCTGGGGCCCTTTCCTGTTACCATGGGGAAGACTTACTTATGAAACAAGCAGTGCAATATCTAAAAAGGCACCTTCGGAATGGTCTAAGAGCCACTGAGAAAATAACTGAACTTAACTTTTATGTCACAATCACTCTACTTGTTTTTCTCTCTAGACTTCTAAGGAAGTAGAACTTACAAAGCATTTCTCATGAGGGGCACTATTCAATACCAGTTAAGAGGTAATGTGCCAAAGCCTAGCCTAAGAGCATAATGAAAAGAGAAAGATGTTGAAATCAGACAGATCGGAGTTCAAATCCCTGCTCTGCCCACTCACAAGCTGTGTGACTCTGGCTAAGTGAGTTCCTCTCTCTGAGCCTTTACTTCCACATGTGCAGTAACAGATGATGTTCACTCATGAGACACTGAACAACATTCAGTGAGATATTCCTATGTTGCTATTGTAGGATTAAATTAATTCAAACTTTATGGAGTGCATTAGGTTGTATATATACTAAAAGTACAAATTCACAAAATTGTAAATTGACCTGGCAATTTTAGTTGTAGGAATTTATCCCATGTACATATTTGCACATTTGTGAAATAACTAAAGTTATTTATAACATTGTTTATAATAGCAAAATGATGGAAACAATAAGTAAGAACTATTTTACAGCAATCAAAAAAGAATGAGGGAGCTCTTTATGTACAACTGTAAAATAATGAACAAGTTGTATGTTTAAAAAGAAAGTCAGGTGCCAAGTAACAGATACAATATGTTATCATTTGTGAGGATAAGATCATATAAGCATATTTGCTTGTGGAAAATGCATCTGAAAAGACACAGACACACAAATGCACACACAAAATCTGAGAACAGTGGTTGCCTGTGAAGAAGCTAGCTGTGTGGCCGAGAGTCAAGAATGAGGTGGCTTCAGACTGCATATCCTTCCGTACTTTTAAATTCTGAGTGATGAAAATATAGTACCCTATTCAAGGAATTCAGTAATTTTTATGTGATGAGATACTGTTTAACAAACCAAAATAGTAAATACCAATAATTCAACTGAAAAATGAGCAAAGTCAAGAACAGGAAGTTTCTTTGAAAAATAAAGAATGCAAAATGGATAAAAGGGCATGACTCACTCGTGATTAAAGATATACACATTAAAACATGATTTTTTTTCTCTAGTATGTCAGATTGGCAATGATAAAAGTCTTAGTAATCAGGGTTGGAGAAAATGTAGGAAAACAAGCATTTTAATACCCTAATGGTGGGAGTACAAATTGGTGCACAAACTAGAGAACTATTTGGTAAATCAAGCAAAATTCTGAATGAACACACCGTTTCCCACAGTAACTCTTTTTCTAAGATTCCTCTTATTGGTTTTACTTGTCCAAGTACGCAAAGTTATATATTCAAGAGTGGTCTTTGTAGCAGTGTTTACAATAGCAAAAACTGAAAACCACATACCCATCAAAAACAATGAAATGCATTGTCTAACCAACAGAACACTATGTAGTAGTTATGCCAAGATGAGGAAAAAGACCTGAATACCATCATGAGAGAGCGGGTTAAACACAATGTGGCTGACTCACACAACGGAACATCAGAGTCCAGGTCAAACTAACCATTAGAATTCATGGGTTTCAATTTGGATAGAAACCGAAAACATCACAGTAAGTGAAAGTGAAAAGGGAGACACAAAAGAATTCTCACACACAGAACAACATTCTGGTAACGATAAAAGTGAGTGCATAAAAGCATTCATTGAGAGAATACTAGTGTCTGAGAAGGGAAGGCGGGAAATCAGGAGAGAACTAGGATCAGGATAGCTTTAAAACTATCTGACTACGTGTTCACATTGGGGGATAAATACACTATGGATGTTTCATGAAATCCTTCTCTGTTCTCCTTTACATTTTATGAAATTAAAGGGAAATGAAATGGATATCTAAAATAATCCACCAGACATGTTAAGTTTTAAAAGCAAGGGGTAGAAGAGGATGTCAAAAAAAAGTAAGACTGTGTGTGTGTTTACCCCCCAGAGCCTAGAACAGAGCCTGGCACTTGAAAAGCTCTCATTAAGCATCCACTGAATGAATGAGTTTAGAAAGGGCTACATAAACAACTCATTAGCAGTCATTACCTTAAAATGTTATTTGTCTGGGGATCCTCCATTAGCTCAGCAGGTTGAGCCCTTGTCTTGCAACCATGAGGTCCAGAGATCGAATCCCCGCCCATGCAAACCCTTATGCTGAACTAATGGCACAACTGGTAACTGTCTTTTTTGTACCTACTATATATTGCTTTTATATTTAAAAGAAAAACATAAACTTAGCTTTAAATTATTTTAATAAATATTGAGCCTGAAAGTAATCCATACGAGGGCTGTCTAGAAAAAAAAAATCCAGCCACTATCAATGTAACAAGAACGGTAACATGGTTGGATACTTTCCGGACAGCCCTGGTATAATTGGAATCATTTGATGATTTGTTTTAAATTCAAAACTTATTTCTTCTCAGTTCAGGTATCCCCAAGAGCCTGTCACCTCTGGTATGAACCACACATGTGGTCTCCCCTTCACAACGGTTCCTTGCCCTTAAGCTAGTCACAGATATTTAATTACTGTGAAGTCTGGGATTCTTGTTGGCTAAAAAATTATGAACTTGAATTTCGCCATGGACGTAAAAAGACAGTGGTCACCTTGGAAATAAAGTTTCAAATCTCTGAACTATAAATAGGTATTCTCACAAGGCCCATGCACTTTGAATCCTACAGGGGAAATGGAACCTTCCCCTGCCACTCACCTGGCAGTGGTGCACAGTGAAGTATGTAGATGTTCTAACCTGTGATTTTCCACCATTGTGCCACTAGCCCCCCACTCTGTGACTTCGCAGTCCCCCGGGCCCACCCTCTGGTTTTCCACACCCTCAGCGGCCCCAGGTGATTACAAAACTTTCAACTGTTCTGGATATCTAGCTTAACCAGGTATTGCTGCCCCCATGCTTGAATAACCAGAAATTGTTACACGCTTGTTAACATGCTTTTTAGCTTCTGTACAATGCCTTGCTAGGCTCAACTAGATAAAGCAGGATGCGATGCAGTTTTTGCCTTTATAAACCCCTCTCTGAATTCACTCAGGGCCACGGATTTTTGAGAGATGTGAGTCCTCTGTGGACGCCGACAATGAAGACTCCCTCGCTTTGAAACCTGTTTTGGGTCTGAATCTCGTTTTTCTGGGTACAACATAGGCATTAGGATTTGAAGGAAGCAGAGATACATTCACAGCTGATGACAGACACACACACGCACACGCACACACACACATACACACACACCAAAAGAAAAAAAACAATTGAAAACCTGACAGTAAGGAAAGTTCTAGAAGAGAATTTAAAAGCAGAGCAAGAGCATCCTGGACCTAAGGGTGGCACGGTTCATGACACCCGTATTTCAGGAAAGTACAGACAACAAATACTCAGCCTTCACTGCGTGAGTGAATAGAGAAAGGAATTTGGTGGAGTAGGGAAGTAGAATCTCTTTAAAAGTTCAAAAAATTCTGAAACACAAAAAGCTAGCAATTATGAGTGATCCGAATGTCAGGCACGGCTAACATCAATAAGTTTATAAGCTAAGACTGCAAACCATTAAAAGGCAGTGACAAACATGCAAAAGAAAAATCCTATAAACGATACAGAAATAAGACAGACAAAAACGATGAGCTAAGAGGAACCAGGTTTCCCGAATATGCATCACATGAGGAACCATTTAAAGAAACAACAGGAGTCTGCCAGGAGGCAAATGGAGGACAGGAAGCAACAGAAGGAGGTGACTGATCTTGAGGGAGGTTAGGTCCTCGAGCCAGGCAGGTAGAGCAGTAAAGGAAAAGGAGGAACTACCCGTGAAAACCCCTTAGAAAGGCCTGTAGTGGCAGTTTTTCTTTTAAGCGCTGATGAAGGTAAATAACTACATAAAACAGTGGTAGACAGGGGACAAAAATCACATGTATAACTTTCCTTTTTACTCTTCAGCACGTAGAGGTGACTCCATAACTCACACGAATGAATAACGTGACTGATCTATGTATACATGTATAGTAGAGATTCTGGGAGTTAAACCTCACTTTCCAGTTGACCCAGCCATAAGTTCCTTCCCTCAGCAAACCTGGCTACACACTGTCCCTTGTGGGACAAGGTGACTCCTCAGCTCGGTGGCCTTGACCTTCTGCATTTGTCCTCTGCTCACTTGTCTGCCTTATGTGTGGGTTAGTTTACTGGTATAACAAAGTACCACAAACGAAGAAGTTTAAACAGAAACAGGGGACTGGAAGGCCATGATCAAGGTGTTGACAGGGCCATGCTGTCTCTGAAGGTTTAGGGAAGGAGCTGTTTTAGATCTCTCCTAGCTTCTGATAGTTCCTTGGCTTGGGGCAGCAAAATTCCAGTCTTCCCATGGCATTCTCCCTGTGTCTGTCTCTGTCTCCAAATCCCCCCTTTTTTATAAGAACACTAATCATGATGGATTAGGGGCCCACTCTATTCCAGTCTGACCTCTTAAATAATTGCATCAGCAACAACCCTATCTCCAAATAGGGTCACATTCGAAGAGTGGGGTTAGGGCTTCTACATACGAGTACTGGGGGAAACAACTGAACCCGTAACACTGGGTTTGCTCCCAAGCTTCTTTCGGCCTCTCTATGTATAATAACTATAACGTGTAATTAAATATTATACAAACTCAGGAAATACGAACATAAAAAGAATGAGCACTGACAACTAAGTCAAATGTTCTATAAAGACTTAATAAAAGCCAGTCAATTGGATGAAATTACATGTGGGTAAACTGTAAAAATTTGTGGAGAAAACAACAAACTGCAAATCTGGAACACTGAGCTCCGAGTGTTTTGCTCCACTTCAAAGAAATCCAAACAAAGAAACCAAAAATTGAAACGATGCACTTTGGGAGCTGTTTGTATCAGAAACACTAATCTTGAACCTTCAAACAATTAACTCGTAATAAAATAATTTTCAGCCCTTGGCTCTACATCAAAAGATTGGTGAAAGAATGTTGTAGGTTTCTTGTTTTAAAAATCTTTTCCTTTTAGTCAACATCCTAGAGGAACAAACAGGGAGAGATGTCCACACTATACTATTAAGTGAAAAATCCAAGTTACAGAATAGGCAAAGTTTACCATGTTTTTTTTCCCTTAAGAGTTTCAATATAGTTGAGTGTATGTTTGCAAACAATTTTGAAAAATTGAGACCCATTATGAATAAATGAGTATGAACAGTGATCATCAGTGCTGTTAACATCATAAAAGGGGAAGCTGGATGGCTCAGTGGGTTAAGCGCTCACTTTGCAGCGCCGGGGACCCAGGATCGAATCCCGGCCCCGGCCCGTGCGGACCCATGTGCTGAACTGGGAGCTCCCCCAGTTCAGTTCTCTCTCTGTCTCTGTATCTGTCTCTCTCTCTCTCTCTCTCTCTGTCAAAAACAATAAATAAATAAAAAAATAAATAAATAATAAACAAACAAACAAAACATCATAAAAGGAGAGACAACCAAACATACATATCCTGATGCAAATGTACAATTCCATCTATAAACTGATTTTGCCCCTCAAATGAGCCTGCATCTGATCTTTACAAATGCTAGTTTGCATGAAATGCAGAGGACAGAGGAGTATGTTAAGAACATCATGGGGATGCAAAATCAGCAAAGTTCAGCCTATGGGAAATGCTATGGAAACGTAACGAGGTTCTTCCACAAAGAAACTGCAAGAGGAAAAAGAAAATACATAGAGGAGCATCCCATAAGTTAAAAAGAGATATACGGAGACATAATAACCAACTGTCACACATGGAAATATTTGGAGTCTGATTCAAACAGGCTGTCTAAAAAAAAAGTGTAATTATGACACAATCGAGAAATCTGAACACTTCCCTAAATATCTGATTACAATGAAGAACTATTGTTAACTTTCTATAGGGTAATAGTATTGTGTTTTTATTTTTGGAGACCCATACTAAAATATTTACAGATGTAGTTATAGAAAGACTGGGATTTGCTCCAAAATGAAGGGGGTGAGTAGGAGTAGAGGTAAAAATAGAACAAGGTAGGTCATAAGTTGCACATTTTTGAAGCGTGGGTGATGGGTAAATGAAGGCTCATTGGGCTCTTCTATTTTTGGACCTATTTGAAATTCTGGAGAATCAAAGCATTTTTAAAGGATTTGATTGTTACATACTGTCACCAAAAAAAGACACAAAAATCTTTATAGAAGCACTATGCACCATAGCCCTGTTGTGGAGTGACTGTCTGTGTCCCCTATGATGGCATTTGGGGGGGGGGAGGGTGTCTTTGGGAGGTAATTAGGGTTAGGTGAGGTCAGGAGGGTGGGGTCCCATTATGGGATTAGCACCCTCATGAGAACAAGAAGAGACCAGAGACCCCTCTCTCCCTGCCAAGGAAGAAGGCGGCCATCTGCAAAGCAGACATCAAATCTAGTACCACCTTGATCTTGGTCTTTCAGCCCCAGAACTACGAGAAATAAACTGTTTAAGCCACAGTCTCTGGTATTGTTTGTTTTTTTTTACAGCAGCCTAAATTGATCAAAACAAGCCCCAACAGGAAACTGGGGGCCTCCCACATAAGAAGCTTGCCCTGGTGAGAACCGAACTGGGAGCATACCCCAGTTCAGCACATGGGTCTGCACTGGCCCGGGCCGGGATTCAATCCTCGGACCCCAGAGCTGCAAGACGAGCGCTCAATCTGGTGAACCATCCTGGCATCTCCCACTTTTCTTACCATCAAAATAAAAGCAGCAACTGTGAACCTCAATTCTATTCAGAGCCAGCCTGCCTGGATTCAAACTCTGTCTCCACCACTGACCCGCAGTGACCCTGGTCAAGTTGGCTGGCTCTTTGGATCTGAGCTTCCTCTTCTGTAAAATGAGATAATAACCTAGCTAACAGACGGCTGAGTTGTTCAAACTCCTGAGTGCAGGCATATCATGGCTGTTTGCTCTTGTAATCATGAGGAGGACACAAGATGACAGCTGTAGACTGCCCCGCATGAGGGCCACCAGGTCGGGAGGAACAGATACTAGTCATTTCCTTCCATGACTTTATATGTCCAGGCCCACTGCCAGCCTGAGTCACGCCATCTAAAGGACAGTGCTGGCTTTGTCTGAATTAAGGAAGAACATGCAGGTGTTAGATACAACATAACATCCTGATTCTACGTGGATATTGGCATAGACATACTTACTGGGCTGTCTGCCCAGCACCTCTTTCCTGGGAACTGCCTCCCTGCCTGTGATGCATGTGGATAGTGATGCTTCACAGCATCAGGACCGCGAGTGGTGACCCTGGCCAGTCACTCCATGGGCCCGTGGTTGGTGACTGGATGAGGCACGACAGAAATTGGGACTTGGGACTGAAAGAGAAAGAACGGCCAGCCACTCTGTAGGAAACTGGGTTAACACCTATAACGCTGACAACCTGGCTCCCCAGCCTGAGGACTGCAGCAGTTGGGGAACCCTGTGGCAGAGGGGAGGGGGGTGGAAAGGAGGAGGAAGAAGGGTCTACGTGCAGAGAGGAGCCAAGATTGCAGTCAGAGTCCAGAGAGCATGGGGTCTGGTCCCTGGTGGCTGACCCCTTCACTGAGTGTAAATAACCTGAGTCCTGTTTGCCTCTGCTACCAGGTTCCTGGGATCTGCAACAAAGATAGCTCCCATGTGATGGCACATCCTGATGGCACCCTGAATGCCACAAAAACCAGATTTAACTCTTTCTGTTTCCCATTCTACCACTTACCCAGTGCCACTCTCGCAGACACCAAATAAAGGAGCAAATCAGATTAGCTTTAACACAGTTAGAATTAGGTCAACCATCCTAATATCTCATTTAAAATATGTCAACACAGGATGGAAAATAATTTCAGAGAATTTCTATAAAAAAAAAAAGCAGAGGAGACTTTTATTTTTTTGCTTGTTGTTATTCAAATGGTTCTGATGTGGGTCATGATTTCTGCCAAATTCAACAGACACATCAAACTGAAAATGGTACACTGCTCACCCTCGAGACCAGATAATCTTCTGCACTGCATGCTCTTCATGTGAAAAAATTACTATTTTCATGGTAGCCCACAGTCATTTTGAAAGCACTGTGATAAAATAAAAGGGAAATAAGTGATCTCCATGGTAAGCTGCGGAATACAGGAGAAACAGCTACTCCTGCAGACCGGTTTCTCATCTGCCCCTGGCTAGTTGTGGGCCTTGGACATGTAATCATGTCCTGACTGTGTTCCGATCTGTAAAGGGGATGTGATAATAAACAGAAGACAGACCACTATCACCCACCATCATCTACCTCTCAAAAGTTGCTGGGAGATTCAAATGAGCTAACACTTAGCAGAGGGTGCCTTACAACAGGCACTGGGGACAGCAGGAGAAAAAGAAAGGCAGAGAAAAACTAGAGCTCATTAGATGTGGATATTTTTGTGAAGGGGTAGACGCCGCTCATACACTAGCATGAATCCCGAGACCTGGTTCCTGGCCCGGTTCTGCTCCTGTGGGGCTCACCGGCCCACAAAGCCCACTTAATGTCAGAAGTAATGAAACTGCTTCTTAGGAGGCAACGCCATGTGGAATGTTCCCAAGGGATCAGAGGCAAGGACATTTTAACCATCCCTTCTGGAGACACCTTCGTTTCCCCATGCCCGCCCCTCAACACCAACCTTGGCATTGAAGTTGGCCAATTCTTCCTCTCAAACGATAATATTAGTAGAGGTCACATTTATCAAGCATTTTTCTGTGCCTTTCAGGCACGCTTTTAAACATCTGCTTTACCTACATCATCTCATTTAAGCATCACAGATACAAGCTATAAAGGGCATTATGATTACAGTCATATCACATCTACTTCCCCCATTACTGTCCCCAAGTTCTAAGTTAGTTCGTTACCACCACCCTCTGGACCGCTGCAGGAGCCTCTACCTCCTTGTGACCCAGCCTACCAGCTGCTACCAGATTCTCTTCCCAAAACCCACTTTCACTTCTGCCCTGATTCACAGCACCCAGCAAGGTGTGCCACAGATAATATCTTCTGTGGAGATGTTTCTCTACAGACAACTCGTCGTAAAGTCTTCTGTTTTGGTTAATGTGTAATACTAAGTTAGTTAATGGGATCTCCTCTCTCTGTCTCTTTCTTTATCTCTGTTTTTACCTTCAATTATACAGACATCTACCTATGATTTGATGCTTATGAAATGCACTGGCCCCAAAAGAAATAACCATGCTTGTCTCCTAGGTTTTCTTTTATATTGTCAAGCATCTAATGGGTATTTTGTGACTGTCATGCACTCTAGCAACTGGGTGAAAGAATACATGACTAAATAATAGGATGGTGGGAAAAGAAACAACACTCCAAGATGTCACATGCTAAATTCAACATGATATTCTTTAAGCAACCTAACAATTGTTTTTTTGACAGGGGTAGTGCTGGTCTGCAATGGTCTACTGTTGAAACTTTTGGGAATTTCTTTCTCTGAAGTAATTAAGTATTGAATAAGGTCAAGGGACAAACAAGGCTAACTCCCTCAGATTACATGAGGATTTAAACTTTCCAGATGCCTCCTTCTAGACTAATAATGGTATTGAGTTCAAAACCGGGAAGTAGGATATCTTTTATCCTGATCATTTCAATGACGACTTTTTAAAAGACTGCTTTCCCTTGAACAATAAATCTGAAGATGCCTTCCTCTGATATCTAGGGGAAGAAAAATAAAACAGCATATGGGAAGAGATTGTAGGATTAACTAATTACATGGTATGGCTTAGAATGACCCATGGATGTTTCACAATCTTTCTGAAGAAGTCAGAGAAAATTCACAGTAAACAACTGAATTCTATGCCTTTTACATAAAAAAGGAAGCCAGTTGAAACACTAGCAAGTATTCGTTTATTCAATATTTACATCAAGTCTGCAAATAAACAAAGAGATATCTACTGAAAACAGTGAATTTGCATTCAATGTGAAAAAATAAACTCAGCTTATTTTCTACTTCTGTCCCTTGGATTTCCAAATTTAGTCTTTTACGCAATGACATAATTAGTAAGCGGTAGTCTTCAGGGTGTTCTTCGATGACAATAGGGCTCAGAATGACTTATTTCATCAAACTGAAATTGAAATTTAGCAAAAAATTCAGCACTACACTTCAAACTATTTCAATTGCTTAATCTAAGACAAATGCACATTAAAAAAATTCAATATTAATGTGTTGTAACGAAAATCTATAAACTGCCCAGAATATAAATTGCTGAAGTTCACTAAACATACTCCTGTCTCTCTCTCATGCTTCTTATGAACAATAGCTGAGCAGCTAAGAAAAATAATAAAGATTACTACAAATTTTACAACTTTTGGTAATGATAGTGCTCATAACTTTGTAGTTTAAAGAACAAGCTTATTAGGATAGATCTAATATTAGCAGATAAAAATTTAGGCTGACAAACCCTAGCAACAGACACTTCCCACAGACCAGTTTAATTTTCATAATTATGCTCCTGAAAACACGTACCCTAACGATGTCGAGTACAGCTCAGGAGGGTAAACAATGGTAATAAGGCCAAGTAGTCGAACATGTCAAGAATAAATGGTACGATGCCATGAAAGCTCCTATGAGTGGCCACCCCTCCTTGTCTTACAAACTCTTAGAACCAAAACAAAGTTTCTCAGGTAAATAGATTTGGTCTGGCCTGCCCTTGCCCTAAGCAATGCCAAAATCGAATTTTGTGGTGGGTGGAGAGTTCGATTTTGAAGGCAAGAGGTAATTATTTGCTTCTCATTGGATTACAAGAGAATTTGCATTTGCACAAAGTTTTTTCCTTTGGCAAGGACTTGAGAATAATTTCCTGCTCTAGCTAAATAAATAAATAAATAGGAGTAAGAGGAGGAGGATAGAGATTTGGAAAATCAACATGGCAACATAGTTTGATTTCATTTATCATTACATTTCTGACAAGCTAGGTATTGCGGTGTAAGTTCTCTTAACTTCTACTAACCGCTTTCTGCTCTTTGTGCAATTCAATCCCTTGGCACCTTGGGCCTTAAAATGCCGACTGTACTCTACATTGGTCGTTTTGTCACTCGCAAACAGTACCGTGTGTGTGCCCATGAGTGTGTCTGGAGACAGGGTCTGTCTTGTCCCCCAGTCGTCCCTTACCTTCAGGGAAGGCATTGGGCTGCACCATGTGGAGGAAGACATGCACTATTTGAAAGAGAACGCCGATGGGTCCAGGTTTGTAAGAGTCTTTGGTCTCATAGTTTGTTGCTGGCAACTCAAACTCCAGCCCATCAGAAGCCCCTGTGGAAGCCGGTGGCCCTTCAGAGATGATATTCCCGCAGAGCCCCAGCAGCAGCAGGAAGCCGAGTATCGGGGCCATGGTCAGCAAGATGCCCCAAACATGAGGTAGGCCTGGGGGGCTCCCGCCTCAGAGGTCCCGGGAGCCGTGGGTGACACAGGAACGTGGGTGTCTGTGCAGAGGAGGGCCGAGGAGAGCTGGGTCTGCCGAGTCCTCCGTTTCTGGCCGGGTTGGCATGCGCGATCTCCCGGGGTCAGTTGCTCAAGGCAGCGTGCCTGGCAGGGAGAGAAGCAGTAGGTCACAATGCGGCGGCCCGCCTGCACCCGGAGCTGCACCGGCGAGGCTGCCCCACTAATTTAGACTGAGCCCTTCAGCCTAATCCGGATGAGGGGCAGGGAGAGCGCATGGAAGGCTGCCTCAGAGCCATGGGGCCACCAAGGCGACCAGGTCCCTCCGCAAGGGGCCTCACTCAGAAAGTAGCTGTGTGATGAGTTCAAGAAACACCAGCTGGTGTAGAAACGGCTGTGAGGTCTTGGAAACGACCATTTCTTGAGCACTGATGACAGTCCAGGCACTGTCCTACACGCGTTATAGGTAGGAAGACCTTGTGTAAGGCATTGTCCCGTTTTGCTGATGAAGAGACTGGCACAGACAGGATTTCAGTGGCCTGCCCAAGGTCACTCACGGCTGATCCATGCAGGGGCCAGAATTCACATCCAGTATTTTGCTTTCAGAGCCCAAGCTCTAGACACCAAGACACTGTCCTTCCAGAGACCTCCCTCTCTGGCTCTAGTCACCCAGCCACAGGCTATAGGCTGATTTATCCTCCCAGCTGTGTTGTCCCTGCCTCTGGAGAATGTCTCACTCCACCTGTCTACTCTACTTACTGCTCACTGATCCCCTTTCAAATATCCGGGTCTCCACTCACCCTCAACCCAAACTACAAGTGTGTGGCCTCTAGGGCACGGGCCAAACTCTTGAAGGCCAGGTGACATTGGAATCTGTCTCACATGTTCATCAGGTAGCACCGATGGAAACCTCACCCCACGTCACCACCACCTGGACAACAAGGGGTCCAGGCGATGAAAAGCAGAGCAGAGGGGACGTCTGCTCATCCCTGGGGAGAAGGAGAAAGACACAGGGATCCTAAAAGCCAGCTACCAACCCAGTGTCTACTGCGATGCCCAGTGTAGACCCTGTTCTCCTCATGCTTTCGCCCCCAGAACTGAATGTGAGGCAGGGCACACGGTCAAGGCTCAGCGAATGGTGCTGAAGATAAAAATTAATACGCCAAAATAACTAACTTGCTTGTGCCGCTGCATGAGCCAAAACAGAACCTACTAGAAGGCCTGGGATACTCTGCTCATCCTCTGTACCTGTGTCAGGAACATCCGGATTTTATTTCTGACTCTGTAGACACACACTTACCAACTTCCAAATAAGGACCAAGGTGCTCCTGAAATACACTGTGCGATGAGGGAGAGGGGCCCACAAGAAAGTGACACATTGTACATGGGGCCAGGGCACCCTGCCTAAAGGATTCCATGAGCGATTTGAATGAAGACGAGACTGCATATCGAACCCCCTTAGATGTCATCTCATCATCGGAGAACCATCTCACCCCAATTACTTCTGCCCAGAGCTACCAACAGAATGACCCCAAACGTTCCTTTTCTCAAATTGTGGGTTTTTGTGGATGCCCAGTGGTTCCCAGTACCAACCTCACTAACCCCAAGCTTCCATGTCAGTTCTGTGTCACCCACAAACACGCCAGGACCCTGGTCACTGTTCCCAAAAGGCAAACTCCCTGCCAGGCATGGCTACTGCAAATCACTGTCATTGGGCTCCAAAGTGCTCTGGCCTTTTACTGGTTCTCTAGGGAATCAGTGCTCTGCTCAGTTGTCCAGTTGTTTGCACAGAGGACAAATGAGGACACAAAGCGTGTCAGCTTTTCCAAGTCTGGTCTCTGGGCTGCACAGGGTAAGAGGCAGGTAGGAAAGGAGAGGTGTGTGCAGTTATTCAGGTAGGATAGGGCTACTCTCAAAAGGCGGGCAGGTATGCACACACACATCACACATATGTATATACACCACACACCATGCACATGTAGAGCACACACTCACTACATACAGTCACACACACCACACATAATCGTATGTAGATCCACCACACACCGTGTATTAATATATATCAGCACACACACTACATATGTATACAACCTAAGTACACACACTGCACACTTATACACATATGTACACACACACACCACACATGTCACGCATATCACACACAACGCGCTTGGTATAACACACCACACTCACATCTTGCTGTTTTCTGTTGGAGGACAGGCAGGGAGCTAGGCAGCTGGAAGGATTAAAGGCTCAGCTGCTAAGAAAGGCTGACTTCCTGGGAAAGGCCATCAAGCCTCAGCCAGGGGTGGTGAGAAACTCAGCAGGAGGGACGAGGTGGAAGGCCCTGGGGAGAGCTTTGAATGGACAGACTTTCAAGCTCCCTCTGCGAGACAGCAGGGGAAGGGCAATCCCACATGAGATGCTGCTTCACACCACTGTGAGAAGTCGAATGTGTCAGTGAAGCTAGAGAGCAAGCACTGGGAACCTATGCCCAGATGTCTTCATGTCTTGCTCCAAAGTGTAGGTCCCTCTTAAAGTGGAGAGCAAATTTTAAGAAAATATTAGAATCTCCCTATATAGGAAACACTAGACAACTGCTGACAGTCAAGTCACAAACAAAGAGCGTTTCACCTCAGTCTTCACTGACTGCCCAATGCTTGCCTATGAAACCACACAGGCAGCAAGAGCGACAGAGACCGGCTCCCAGAACTGCCAGCACAAAACCCAGGAAATCGCTCATGGACCAGCAGCTGCCTCAGCATAAAGTGAGGTGTGTATTTCACATGCAGATTATTGCAACTAATTTCTAGAGATGAGGCCAATTCATCTGCATGTTTTACACACTCCTCCCGTGACTGATTCTTAGGGCTTCTGAGGTTTGAGAACCAGCACTGTGTCTGAATTGTCCTTGGCTCTTTCATGCATGCCACTTGCCAAACACATCTTGGGGCTTCCCAAACTACAGAAGTCAGGCCAAGGCTCCCCAAAAGTCCTCCCACTGTGCACCGAACAGACCCGGGCCAGTGGCTGTGTGGGGTCCCTGACTTACTTACCTTTGTGCCCTCAGAGTCAGGCATACAGCAGGCACTCAATAAAGACTGCTGACATTAAGTAGTGGAAGGTGGACGGAGGACTGACAAAATGGTCTTGTTCACCTATTTGGAAACTGTATCACGTATTTGCTTCTGAGCAGCCCTGGGGCCTCTGAAAGGTGCTGGATTCCTCAGGCCCTGGCAGCAGACTGTCTCCTAACGGCTCACCGAACCCAGAACAACTGGTCTACCCTTCTAGAGGCCGTACTCTCTGCTGGGACCCTCAACTTCGCAGGTTTGGGAAATTGTTCCCTTTGGGGTTATCTCTTTACACAGGCACTAGAGTCAATAAGGTCATGCCTTCATTTCTCTGGTGTATGGGGAGTAGTTACCTGGTTTTCACTCCAAATGCACTGAGTTCAGACTGGGGAAGGAGTGGGGGGGGGGCAAGAACATAAATTTCAAGCAAAGACCTCATATGAGTCCAGAGCTCAGCACTTCCACAAACCCTGGAGCAAAACAAACATGGAGAAACCCAGCTTCATTTCGTCTCTTCTTTTGATGGAAATGCATGTAAAAGGATCGTTGTTGTGGATGTTTGTCATCTGAGGGCTTGGGGGGTGGGGGTGAGGAAAGCTGCTCAAGTCCTGAGCCGTGAGTGTGTGGATGGCAGCCCTGATTGTCACTGTGAGGCCACCTGAGGTGCCCAAACTGTGCCCTGGGGGAGGAAGGGGGGTGACTCAAGCTCAGCCAATCAGATGCTTACTCCTGAACAGCACACTGGGGCAGAGACTGTTTCTATTATAACTGCTTCTAGAAACGATGGTGGCAGTGCCAGGAGCCACATCCAGAGTCTCATGGTAGCAGTCATGGCCACACACCTCCGGGGTCCTGAGTCCCACTCCCCTTGACTCCTGAGCATGGCTAGCCAGCCTTCCTGTCACTTCTCTTAGCCACCCAGTCCCCAGTCCTAAAAATTACCCGCAGGTGGCTTCTATCATATCATGTGCAGCAAAGCATCCTGACCTTTAACAAATCTCAGAGACAGTTCTTGACACCACCACCCCCGGAAGAACCTATTTATTTCATATTTTCAACAGTACCAACAAAACAGCATTTGGTTTAAAGTTTTAGTCCTTCAATCTGTGCTCTGGGGCACTTGTTTGCGTCACTGTGTTAGAGGCATAGACACACTGCAGCAGGGACTCCTAAGGAAGTTTATAAAAAGTATTATGGGACACATTAACAAAACTAAACTAAACTACAGCAGGGGGCACGGCTGAAGACGACAGGGCAGAAGTCTCTAGTCCCGCAAATTAACTCTGTGACAGCAGTTGTTTGCCATCTTCTCCACGCTTTCCTTTGCTCATCTGTAAGATGGGGTTTCCACTAAATGCTGGGGGTTAGAGATGGACTGGGGACAACCCCCAGCACATGGCTGGCAGTTAACAGAGTCTACTGCCCCCGCGGCTTCATTACTCTCATCCTGACTAGGCAGGGGGCTGCTGTGAGGATTTTGAAAGAGGACACTGAAGTGAAGTAAGAAAAATAGGAAGTAATGTCACACCAGCTGAATCACTTGAAGTTTCCGACATTCGAGTCTTGGGGCCACCAAGAAACGGCAATTTCACACGGTTCAACCTAACAGAACCGCAGCGGTTGAGTCTCCAGGGGGGTCTACGTTGGGGCGCTGGGCGGGGGAGGGGAGTTACAAGTTCAAGGACCCTCATCACACACCTTCACAAGGTCAGCTGCCGCCCCAAGGAAAACCGTCCTGGATCCGGGCAGGACAAAGGTCAGCAGCCGCTGAGTGGCAGGCGCAACCTGTTGCTGCAGGAAGCTCGGGGGGCGCCAGCTCCCCCAGCCTTTCCCTCCAACCCGCCGCCGGGCCACCCCCACCCCCACCCGGCTCTCGCTCCCCTCGCCGCACGCGCCTCTCCGCGGCTGCAGGACACAAAGGAACGGGCTGCGGGGCGGGTCTGGGAGCCGGGAGACTCGAGGAATCCAGGGATCCGCCGCCGCCTGGGGGAGGGGCTGCCCCGTGCGCGTGGGCGCGCGTTCCCCGGAGCGGCCCCGGGTTGGCACGGATGATGGGCAGGGGGGGTCGCCCAAAATAAGACGGTCTGGAGCGGTGTCCCGGGATCAGACCCGTTGCCCCTCTCGGCGCTGGCTTTCGGGGAAACTGCCCTCGGCCCCCCGACTCCCCTGCACCGCAAAGCCCTTCCTCCGTCCACACTTCCTTTTGTTGTCCCGGCCGGCGCCGTACAGCCGGGGGCGCCCGGAGAAACCCGCTCCCGATCCCGCCACCGCCAAAGGCTCCGGCGGTGCTTCATGCCAGGGGCGAGCGCGCTGCCCCCAGGGACGCGGGAAGACCCCCACCCCGCAGCCCTGCACCGCAAAGCTCCCTCCTGTGCGGTGGCTCGCGCTGCGCCCACCATTTGGCAAACCGGAGGACCCGGGAGGCTCAGTGCCCCACGGCCCGGGTGCCACCCCCAGTCCTCCCTCACCGCAGAACCGTTCCCAGACCCCCCGAAGAGCCTCCCGCCCTTCCGAGAGCAAGCCCACGGCCTCGGGGGTGGGGGGTCTCGGTCTTGCCGGAGCTCCCACCGCCTGCTCGCGCCGGGCATCGGGCGAGCCACCGCCGCCGGCTGCCCTCCCGCGGACGGGAAGGGGACCCACCTGGCAGCCCGCAAAGTTTGCGCGCGTCCGCGCCCTCCCCGGAGCTCCCGCTGGCCGAGAGCCCGGACCACCTCGCCCGCCCCGCAGCCCCTCGGGCTCCCCCAGACGCGCTCAGGGCTCGCATCACCTGCCGCGGGGTCGGGGCGGGGGCGCAGGACGAGCCCCTCGGTGCCCCATTCTCCAAGCTCAGCTTTCTGGAAGGGAGTGCGCTCAGCTTCCCGCCGGGTCCGCGGACGCCTTCTGGGCTCGGGGTGAGGACGCGGCCCCTCACCCTGCGCCGGGTCAGGCTCCGGCTGCTGCGCGCGGCCCTCCCCCCGCAGCCCTGCTCGCCCGGCCCCGGCTCGTGAAGGATTTATGAGCCGGCTTCGGGGACCACCGGGACGGCCTCCGGAGAGGCTCCGGGGCACGGCGGGCCGGCCAAGGCGCCTGCCCTTCAGGCACGCGAGCGAGGCCCAGGGGCCCGCGGGACCTGTTGCGGTCTCCCCTGCACCCCGACCTGGATCTGCGGATGGAGTCGCCCGCGTGGCAACGCGTCGTTGGACCTACTCACCCGCGGCCAGGTGCCTGGTGGGGACGGCTCGGCGTTGGAAAGAGAGCAGAGCCTGGGGTTCTGGACGCGCTCCCACTGGACCAGCGCGGCAGTTTTGCCACAGTGCCCCTGGCACCGCCGGGTTTTGGACTGCATGCGTTTCCTGGGGCGCTCGCCCCGCTCCCGGAGCACGCCCTTCTCCCGGCACCCACGCCCCCTTTGCGCGGGCAGAGCCCTGGGCTTGGAGCGCCGCTACCCCTTCTGCAAACTCCTCCTCTCTGGGGTTCCAACTGAGACCTGCCTGAACTGACCTCCCACCACCCCACCACCCCGCCCCAAGCGCACACCTCTACCCCCCTCCCCAGGCGGCTTTAGACGCTTCTGCCAGCTCCCAACATACTTTTTTTTTTTTAATTACCAAAACAAAACCCAAATTGTTTGGTTCCTTGGTGAGTACACATCGCAAGGCTAGTGGCTGGAGCTATAACAGACGGCATAAACAGTCATTCTCCCGTATATGCCTGCAGGTATCCGCTGCACAGGAAATACCGCGCCTTCATTAGTCATTTCAGAGGGGCCTGGTCCCCGGGCCTGAGGCTAAGGGGTGCGTTGGGAACCTGCCTGGGTCATTGCTTCCTCTTCTAACTGCACGTAAATGTGCATCTCACGCCTCACTCACCACTTCCTACCTTGAACTGAGAATACCATCTGGTGAGGGGAAATAAGATCTTTGAAAGAAAAGCACCCTCCAGAAGGTGGCTAGGACACAGTAAGTGTTTAATGTTTGCAACATAAATGAATGGATGGGCCGATGAACAGACAACTGAATGATGGGCAAGGATGTTAACTCAGCAGCTCTCACCCCAGAATCTAGCGTAAAACGCTGCAGGAAAGAGCGTGTTTGTTTAAAGGTTAAATTCATCTTCAAATGTGCATATTTCCAGGACAACAAACACTAGCTCAAGAAACTTCTGAGGGATGCTGGGATAGCTCAACAGGGTGAGAGCTTGCTTGCAATAAGGAGGAGCAGGGATCGAATCCTGGTCCGGCCTGTGTAAACCCAGATCCTGAACTTCCGTAAGTGGTAACAGCCAGGATGGCAGCAAAGTTTCTTCCCTCCCACACTTCCAGTCCTAAGATAAATTAGTTCAGGGGATGTAATGGACTGCATGGTGACTGTAGTTAAAAGTACTGTATTGTATATTTGAAAGTTGCCAAAGGAGTAAGTAGATCTCATCACATAGAAGACATTTTGTAACTATGTGAGGTAACAGATGTTAACTAAATTGTGGTAATCATTTCACAATATACATGTATACATATGTTAGATCATTATGTTGTGTACTTTGATACAATATCATATGTCAATTGTATCTCAATAAAACTGGAAAATATAAAAAAAAACAAAAAACATGCTACAGCATTATAAAATTATAGTTCTGGGATGCCGGGATAGCTCAACAGGTTGAGCGCTTGCCTTGCAATTTCGAGGTTCGGGGATCGAGTCCCAGCCCCGGCCCATGCAAGCCCACATACTGAACTGAACTGCAGCACAACTGGTGACCACCTGGGTGGTGGTGAAAGTTCTTGCCTCCCATTAGGAAGGCCCCCTGTTCAGTTCCAGCCTGTGCGGCCCCACATCCACCTGTGTGGAATGAAACTATGTAGAGAAAGTTAAAAATTATGTGACTTGAGTCTTGGAACACTCTCTTGATACACAGGACACCACCACCCTGAAAACAGGGATGGCTTATGGTCAGCCTTGTGACAGGATAGTGTAAACAAGTCTCAAGGAACCTGAAAGAAGAAAGGTATCTAAATATGAAAGGAAGGACCAGTACTTCCGGATGTGGGGAACAGGGTCTGAGATTGAGGGAGGCATTCTCCCAGCATCTTAGCTGAAGCTGAGAGGCATTCTCAGGGAACTTTGGCTGAAGCTTAGATGGATGCGAAGCGCAGTTTTTGCAGAGGCAAGAACGGATGCTGGGGATTGTGTGCTGAAGCTTAAAGGAATGCTGGAGAACTTTTTATGAAGCTTGAAGGGAATCTTAAACTCTTTAATTTTGTTTTTTATGGGAACAGAATATACATACTCCTGTTCCTGTGTTTTCTTGATTGTATGTTTTGATGATTGTTTTCATGTATGTATTTGTATTAATGGAATATAAATAAAAAGCCAGCAGTGAGGAAAGCTCTTTGCAAGATTAAGCAAAGAGAGCTGGCCATCTGCTCAGCTTGATTTTTCAAGACATTCCTGGTGCCAGGGTCGTCTCTGCATCTCCCGATTCACAACAAAACTATGTCAAAAAAACTAATGATGTACAACTGGGCCCTCCTCCCTTCCCTCTGTCTGTCTGTCTATCTGTCTCTCTCACCTTTGCTCAACAAAATAAATCTTTAAAAAACAAAAAACAAAAAAAAACACTATAGTTCCATCCAACTGCTTATACCAGACAGTGGAAAAGGAACAGCTATATTTTGAGATATATTGGGGAAGGCATGGGATGTGGAGGTTGAACAGATTTGGGGATGGATCCTAGCTCTGCTACCCCTTTGTTGGTTCATTCATTCATTCATTTATTCACTTATATGTGCATTCAACAAATGTTGATTGAGCAACTTCTGTGGGCCAGACTCAGATATGGCAGAAAATAAAACAAAGGAGACCCTTGCCCTCCCAGAGCTTACCCCCTTATAGAGGAGAAGTGAAACAAAGCCACCAAATCAATTCTTAACCTCTCTGAACCTCACCTACAAAATGTAGGTTTTGCAAAGATTAAATGAGATGATATATGCAACATACCTGGCACTTGTAGGCAATACATTAAATGGCAGCTAGTCTTTCTGCTCTATTTCTCTGTCAAGCTCTCTCTCACCCTTACCCCCACCTTTAAAAAATTTTTATTTTATTTTATTGTTTTGACAGAGAGAGACAGACAGACAGAGAGAGAGACAGACAGAGAGATGGGGGAGGCCCAGAGCAGTCTCCATAGTTGTACATCATCAGCTTTTGACATGGTTTCATTCCACACAGGAAGGCAGGGGCCATGCAGGGTGGGAAGTGGACTGGGGTCCTCCGGCATGGGAGGCACACCCCAGTTCCCCACAAGCCAGGGCAGGGACATGATCCTCCAACCCCCGGGCTGCAAGGTGAGCACTCAACCCACTGAGCTAGGCTGGCTTCCACACTCCCACCTTTTTTTGTTGTTGTTAAATTTCATCCCACAAATATTTACACAATATGTCCCAAAGATTTGCAAGGATGCAGGCCAGAAAGGCTGAAGGAGCAGGGCATAGTGTGACCTCTGCCCTGCAGAAATAATTGTCCATGACCTAGAAAGGGACATAGGAGAAGCAGGGGCATCCTTTTGATGGAATGAGGGGCCTCATCCAACAAACTTTTAGGAATGACTGGTTTTACAGAGGTGGGTACCTTTGTATTTCTATTGACCTGGCTTCTACACTGTAAGAGTAGAAGTTAAATTGTAGAAAACTGATAACAATGCAAATGAACATTTTTCAATAGAGATTACTGTTTCTACTTTGTAGGGAAAAAAATCATCCCAAACATTTGTTGTTCTGTAAGATAATGGCAAGTTTTGCAACTATTAGCAGACATTCATGTTCGCATTCCTAGTTGCCTCTATAAATGTCTGTTCTTCAAAGGATCTGTTGAACTAGTCATAACATCTTACTGGTTCCCTCACTAATTAATGGAGTAAAATCTTTGACATGTGTTCACTGCATATTTGCATGGGCATTGTGTTTTGAATTTCTTGAAAATTATAGGAGATGTACTGGGGCTTATGATCTCTAGGGAGGCAAACAGCAAATTTGAAACATTAATTCTTTTTTATTTTTTTATTTTTTTTATTTTTTTTTAAAGATTTATTTATTGTTTTTGACAGAGAGAGAGAGAGATACAGAGTCAGAGACTCCCCTTCTGGGGAGGGCCCAGAACAGTCTCCATAGTTGCACATCATTGGTTTTTCCACATAGTTTCACTCCACAGGTGGGCGTGGGGCTGCACAGGGCAGGAACTGGGCCGGGGTCTCACCCCGGTGAGAACTGAACTGGGGGCACTCCCCAGCTCAGCATATGGGTCCACAAGGACAGGGGCTGGGATTCGATCCTCGGTCCCCGGGGCTGCAAAGTGAGCGCCTAACCCACTGAGCCATCCCGGCTTCCCCGAAACATTAATTCTTAATTAAAACATGAATAGAGCTGCAAATGAGAAATGTACACCCTTCATTGGGAAAGAGATGCTGCAAGCCTCATGCCAAAGGTTCCTACCAACTTTACTTCCAACCCTCTCAACTTCCCCCTGAGAAGGCAGAATTATTGGGTGCCTGGAGGTCTTTAAAATCACCCAGTTCACAGCGTTGACCCTGAGCTCCTGGCTGGTGAAGGGCTTTGGACTTGGGCCCTGAACTTGCCTGCGGGGAGGTGTGGTTGCTGCCAGTTTTGTAGATGGAGAACTCATCTCAGAGCTCTCAGAGCTGCCCCGTGTTAATGTCTGGCCTGGAGGTGAGAAATAACTCACCTCAGATCACAGTGTGGATGGCAGGGCAGCCTCAGGCCCCTCCCTTGACCTCCATTTGCCAGGTTACCAGCACTGTTTAGAATAAAACGAGGGGCAAATAACTAATAGCAGATGCAGAAACCAATAAACATCAAGCTTAGAAGAAAGAAAACAAATGGAAATACATCAACATGTTAGTCACCGTTGACTCTGGAAGCCATGAGACAAAAGCCTTTTTCTTTCCTGTTTCTTTAAAATGTTTTTCTGTATTTGCAGATTTTCTCTTTAAGAAAGCATTTGCTCCTTTATCATTAAAAGAAGAAAATTTTCTCTGCAGGAAAAACGATCATGGTAATTCTGTGAAACTATCTCTACCCAACCCCTTTTATTTGTTTGTTTGTTTGTTTAGATGTTTGAAAGTTTGTCTATTGTTTAGGTTTGTAGGTAGTGCATTTTGTTAACCAACTTTCCTTTTAAAAAGCATGGAAGTTAAAGAATACGTTTGTTTTGGGATACCAGGATAGCTCAGCAGTTGAGTGCTTGCCTTGTATTCACAAGATCTGGGGATGGATTCCCAGCCCCCGCCTGTACAAACCGCATATCCCGAACGGTGGCCCAGCTGGTAACTGCCAGGATGTTGGTGAAGGTTCTCGCCTCCCCTGCAGGAGGCCCCTGGTTCAGTCCCTGCCCCATGCGGCCCCACATCCACCTGTGTGGAATGAAACTATGTCACAACTAATGGTGTACAACTATGAAAACTGCTCTGGGCCCCCCCCCCGCCCTTCTCTCTCTCTCTCTCTCTCTCTCTCTCTCTCTCTCTCTCTCACACACACACACACACACACATACACACACACACACACCTTCTCAAACAATAAAATAAAATATTAAAAAAGAATACATTAGTTTTCACTATGGGACTACAGCATGTAATTTAAGGAGTTCCTGGAAATGCTTCAGAGAACAATTTTCATGTTCTGATAAGTTGCATTAAATAGCAGAGTGCATTATTTGGAAAGATGTTTTTTAAAAATTTCATCTCAACTGTTGTAAAATTTTATTTCTTCAGGGACTGAGCTAAATTCAGTGAGCTGAATTTGCCCTAAGATACCACTCCAGAGCTATCTCATTTTTCTATTCTTAGCTTCAATAGGGGTTTTAAATATATAAATTTTAAACTGCAGTGAAAGCTGATGAGCTGAATGCGAGAGCTACTGAACTCCGTAATTTTAAGAGTTCCTGGAATAAATTTCACTGGCATACATATACTTGCAATCAGCTGTTATTGTTGCTATAAATACCCCTCTTGCCTTTGGAAGCCTTGGGTAAGCTACACTAGTTGTTCTGGCCCCCAGAACAATGCTCACCAGGCATCACCAATTAATGGGTTCTCACTGTAGCCAATTATTTCGATTCTTCTGGGGCAGATGTCCATGTAGTTCAGAGACTCCTCAGATAAGACGAAGAACATGTAAAGTTATTCTCATCCTGCTGGGAAAAGGACACGCTGTTTTTATTTCCCCTTTGGCGTAGTAGAACCATGCCCATTTGTATCTAGCTGTGTCATCTTCTAGAATTCCATACTGAGTTTTCAGGGATAAAATAACTGAATATAAGCTATTTAACTGAGTATAAGCCATTTTGTCTTTCAATATATGTCTGACTTTCAAACTTGGTTCTGCGTCTAACTAACTGTGTGACCCTGGGCAGTTCACACAACTTCTCTGATCCTTGTTTATAAGACAGGAATGGTAATATACACTGTGCAAGATGACTGTTTTGGGAATTAAGGGTTTGAGGAGACATAGTATATGATGGCATTGTTAGCACAGTGTGCAGCACCCAGTGCACATTTTACTTTTTTCTTTGTCCCAGCTAATTCACAGAAATAATGTCAATTTTATTCAATTAAGCAAACATTAGTTGAGCACTTAATATATGCAAAGTGCTAGAGAGCCCAACCCTCCAGTCACACCTTTAAGAATCTCACCACCTTTATCTAAGGAGGACAGAGCCCCGTTAGGTCTTAACTAGGCCAGATTGTGAAAGCTTCTTTTATTGCTGTATAAAGCGGTGCTCTCAGTTCCAAGGGAAAGAAACGTTAGTTGCCTCGGGCACAAAAAGTCTTCTACAAGAAGGTTGCAGAGCCTCAAGCTAGCCCTTGAACGATGAGTTGTTCTGGTCTGAAAGCTGTGCGAGATTTTGAAAAGCAGAGAAGGACAAAACATGATAAGAGGGACAACAGGAGTGAAGGCAAGGTGGAATAAGCATGTGTGGTATATGCCAGGGACACTGACAAGGACTGGGTCCCTCAGGGGAGATGACCAAGGAGCAGGGAGGGACAGAGTCATTAAAGGCCAAAGTGGAAAGAACTGTGGCTCATCAGTATGGCCTCTGTCACGTTCCTGCCCCTTTTAAGCCCAAGCCTCGGAACCCTAGTAGATGCTCAGGAGACATCCGTTTAATCATCAGCTCAGCAAAAACTTACTGAGTCCCTACTATGTGCTAGGCCCTGCCGGAGGCCTTGGGAGTCAATAGTGAATCCACTGGGACAAACAGATGACAGGCAGATAAATGATCATCCTGGAATATAATGTTAGGGAACTAGTGCTGTGAAGTACAAGTGGGGGAAAGACAGGAGAGGCTGGTTTCATGGCACGATTCCAGAGGCTCTCTGAGGTGACGGCTGAGCAAAAGCTCTCACGAAGTGACTGTCTGTGGGAGATGTTTCAGGGAGGACTCTGGGAGGTGCCCGGGCCCGGATCCGGGGGTCATGGAGCAGCAAGGAGCCTGGGAGTTTCTGGCGTAGTGCTGGGAAAGGCGGTCAGGGAGGTTTGAAGACACAGATGAAAGTTTCTAAACCCTAAACGCTGCAAGCGCCTCATTCTGCTGTGACCCTCCAAGCATAGTCCTCCTGGAGTTTGAACTTGGGCCTCCTGGGACAGGTCCTTTTGGCCCCTGACTGGCCCCCTCTGCCCTCACAGGAACCTCTGACCCAGGTGCAGCCCACAGTGCACATTCTTGGACCCCAGCCTTTGGGGTCCTAGGAAAACCCCAAAGAAAGGAGTAAATCGCTTTGCTGGCTACCAGATGTCCTTGTGAAATTCCCACCTTGATTCTCCAGGGCTGGCAATGGGGAGGGCATTCTCTACCATGCGGGGGCCATGGCAGGCTGGCCTTGAGATTCCCCTCCCCCTGGTGGGAGAGGGGGGTTTCTCCATTGGTGTCATCATACCTCTGGCCTCACAAGGTCCTGCCTGTTCTTCACGCTCCCTACCCCCGCCCCCATGCACAGTTTGCTCCAGCTCAGCAGAGACTTCGTAGGAGGCCTTCAAAGCATCAAAGGAACATAAACAGAATAACTGACAACTGCCACCTACATGGCTGCTCTTAGAACCCTCAAGGCTCCCCCATGACTGTCCCTTGCTTGGCTCAGCTTCATCCAGGGTAGTGGCCACCTCCCCACAACAGTTGGCACCCTTCCCCCCTGCGCCCAGGGCCCCACAGAGGGGCCCACAGAGAAGGCAGCAAACTCCTCACCAGCTTAGGGTCCACTTTCCAAGTTACTTCCTGTCCCAGCATCCTCCGCTTCCGGCATGATTGACATCAGAAATGTCCACTCTCACCTGGGAGATCTTGTCCAGCCCCCCAGGGTCTTGAAGCCCCAGCTTAGTTACATGTGAGCACTGTCCTCTCAATGTCATTCACAGGTCACAGGTCACAGGTGGCTCCTGTGGGAAGGTTATTCACAGTTCCACCTGCTATGCCTGAACTGGGTCTGTCCCTGCCTTGAGCTGCTTGGGGCGGGTATGAACTTAGTCCCTGGGCCCTGAAATTTGTCTCTGCTCATCAGCCCCAGTACAGGGAGCTGGGAGCCTGGCATGGTTGGCTCCTTGCCCCCCACACTGCCTGTGTGGCTGAGTCCTCCCAGGACAGAAGCTGGATTTGGGCTCAAGGGACACAATGGGCTCAGTGGAGATGTTCTCAGGACCTACTAGTCTCAGGGTGGGACATGTCTCTTTTTACCCCTCGTGCCTTGGGCTAAGGTACTCTTACCCTGTTTATAAACGATTGGGTTGGCCAGAAAGTAATTGCGTTTTTTGGTGAGTAAATGAAAGGTGATTTTTGAATGAAAAGCAAACACTTCACTCAACAATGTATGAGGGCTTTCCAGAAAAAATCCAGCCACTGTCACTCTAACGAGAATGGTTACATGGCTGGATGCTTCCTGGACAGCCCCCGTATTGTCTATTTTGGTTCATTATCTTTTCCCATCTTTCAGACAACTTCATGATTCCACACTCAAAATTTTTTTTATCTTTTTAGGCAAAAAACTGTTCTAAGAATGATTTGATACCTTTATGAAAGGTAAACGTTTTACCATTCAAGGTGTTTTGCCAAGAATGAAGCAATGGTAGTCTGGTGTCTGAGGTCTAGCGAGTATGGAGGGTATGTAACAGATCCCATCCAAGATCCAACAACTTCTGATGAGTGACCAAACTTGTATGTGGTTTAGCATTATCATGGTGGAAGACAACACCTTTGTGATTCATCAATTCTGGACCCTTCTGTTTGATGGCATCATTTAATTTATCCCGTTGATGACAGTACATATCCAAATTAATCATTTGCTTCCTAGAAAGCAGCTCAAAATACACAATACCTTTGAAATCCCACCAGATTGACAGCATAACCTTTTTTTGATGAATATCTGTTTTTGAAGTGCTTTGAGCAGGTTCATCCTGTTTGCTCCACGATCATTTTGTTCGACCTTGTTGTAAATAGTCCATTTTTCATTGCCTGCTATTATGTGTTTAAAAAATGGATTGATTTCTTCATGTTTCAAGAGTGAATTGCAGATGTTACTGTGTTGGTGAGATTAATTTTTTTGAGTTCAAATGGAACCCAAATATCAAGCTTACTAACATACCCCAGTTGTTTTAAATGGCTTTCAATGCCCCATTTCAATATATCAAGATTCTCAGCAATCTCTCATGTTGTTAAGCATCAATTAGATTCAGTCAATGATGCCTTTATTGATATTAGTAGAAAACACAATTTTTTTTGGTCCACCCAATAAATACTAAAGCATCTGGAGCAGAAAAGTTTTCCAAATCCAAAAAGGACACAAAAGAAGTGGAGCCTAGATGAGCTTCCCAGAGGACAGAGATTGTGAGAGGACATGCGATGTACAGAGATCAGCATTGGATGTATGTAAACTTGATAGATTTGATTCAAGAGCAAACCGTACCCCCGTCACAAAGTCTGTGATTCATTCTCTTGATTCCCAAGGTGACAGGAGTCCTACATGAGTGGCTTCTACTCCCAGCTAAGACGAGGACAATAGACATGTCCCTGGGAGAAGGTTCCTCACCTCCAGGAAAGTCACAAGAGCACATTTATGAACACTTCCACATCCCTGATCTCTTTTCACCTCTACAGCCACCTTAGTATGGATCAAATTGTGTCCCCATGCCCCTCCCCCCAACTGCACATTGAAGTTCTAACCCCTAGTCACGCATCTTCTTTGGCAGTAGGGTCTTTACAGAGGTAAGTAGATAAGATGAGGTCATGAAGATGGTCCCTCATCCAGTATGTCTGGTGTCCTTACAGGAAGGGGACCTTTGGATACAGAGACAGACACTCATGGGGAGAAGATGATGTGAAGAGACGCAGGGAGAAGACAGCCTTCTACAAGCCCAGGAGAGGGGCCTGGGACAGATGTGTCCCTCATAATCCCCAGAAGCAGCCAACCCTGCCAACACCTTGATCTTGGATTTCCAGCCTCCAGAACAGTGAGATAGTACACTTCTGTTGTCTAAGCCGCCCAGTTTGTGCTACTTTGCTATAGAATAGCTGCTCCAGCCAACTAAGCCACAAGCCACGAGGGCGGAGTTACCTCTCTTACAGGTGAGGAAATGCCCAGAGAGGCTGCATGTCCCCTTCAGGGGCCCTTCCACCCTCTAAAAGGCAGGCGTTTGGGCTTTCAAGCTTTTCCCCACTGCACCTAGCTGCTTGTCTCAAGGCAGCAATGGGTTCAGGAGCTCTGGGGCTCCCCACACCTGGAATGAGCTGCACCCCTCATGCTGTAAGCAGAGAAGGTTCTGTCTGTAATTACGATCAGTGGCTGCCCCTGTACGGTTAGGCAACCACTCATGCCAGTGGCCTCCCTGGGTCCCCAGAGGGGACAGCACACCTCTGACCGCATTCCCGGCAGCCAGGAGGAAGACAGGCCCAGCAGCACGCTTTCTTCCTCACATCACAACAAGTCCTTTGTTGGCAAGCCCAGCTCTTCAAACCCAGGGAGCTTCATCCTGGGAAAATCAGTAACACGGCTGCAGGAATTACTGAAAATGAAAAATGCTGGGCTCTCGGTGGCTGTCCCATTTCCCACGCTGGGGTCCTGACACTGTGGATTAACAGACCCTCTCTGAAAGGCCTGCCCACCTGCATACGTCTGTTCACCCACCCCAGCCTCTGCATGCCTCAGGGAGTAGGGGGCTGATCCGACTTCTCCTGACAGTCAGGGCAGCCCAAGCTCAAGGAAGCAGAGAAAGTAGCCCGGAGTCAGCCAGTCAGGTAGTGGCGGAGCTGAGATTACAGCACAAACTTCTGTTGTCTCTCCGTAGAGGCCACCTGGAGCCAGTACTGAGTGCTGCTGCTTGTGGGAGTGTAGGAGGGAAGAAGAAAAACATGGGCCAGCCCTTCTAGACTGTCTAGAACCAGCTGGTCTCACTCTCCGCTCTCTGTCATCTCTCTCTCTGTCTCTCTCAGCAACTTGGTTTCTGTAAGGTCCGCTGAAGGAAGAACACACCGAGAGTTCTGGCTTAGCAAGCGAGTTTATTAGAAATGGCCAAAAATGGCCCGGCTGACTCCCAAAGACGGTGTCGGCCACTTCTGGGGGCTGGGAGAGCATTTTTATGGGCAGGCATCAGGCGGAACCAGACAGGGGAGTGGGAGGACAGCAGGAGGTACCAGCATCTAGGTTGGGCACGTTTCGTGGACAATCAGGAGCCAAGTCCCCATAGCCTCAGGGTGGAGCAGAAAGTCCTCCAGCCCTGGCTTTTCTGTGGTCAGGCACTTGGGGTTATTGTGACCAGAACCTGGCTGCAGCCTGTCCCTGTGTCCTCATGTTGAATTTTTCTCCTCCTACCATCAGACTATTGAGCCCTAACAGTTTCCTACATGTTGCTGAAGTCAGAACTCAGGATGGTCCTCCAACCAAGGCCCCGAGGCTACAAAGCAGGCCCAATGTGACCCCCAAGCCTTACTGGCCCTGTCCTGAGGGACCACAGAGCAAGGAGAAAAGTCCAGGTCATGACATTGCTCAGGGAGCTTCCGTGTCCTGTTCCCTTAATTCCATTCAGCTCAGCTTTCCAGTTCTGTGCTCAGGAAGACTCGGGGGGTCAGATCCAAAGAGGACGAGGGGACTTAAAGGGGAAATAACCTACTGGAAATGACCATATGACATCACAACGAATAAGTTCAGAAAAGGACACATCCCCCGACCCCGCTGGGTCCCGGGCGGCTGTAACCAGACACGTCCCTCAAGGCTCCAAGGGCCTGACAATTGTCTCCTTCTCCTTAGAGGTCTCCCACAGGAAGCCCCTGGGACCCATGAGGCCGGCCCCTCGGGAGCTTCAGGAGACGGTTTCAGCTGGAGGTCCTCCTTGAGGAGGACAGGAAGGAGGGTCACCCAGCAGATGGAGCCGGTGGACAGGAGTGAGTAAGACCCTTGGCTTCTCTCTTTAACTTCCTAAGTGGGAGTGAACTCATATAACAGAAAACTAAGCATTTCAACGGGAGCCATTCGCTAGCATTTAGTACATTTAGGGCAGTCACAGGGGTGCACAACTAGCACCATTGTCTTCTCTGATTCCCCAAACAAAGCCGTGTTCCCACCAAGTGGTTGTGTCCCATCCCCCCTCCCAGCCCCTGGCAAACCCAGGCGGCCTCTGTTTCTGTGGATTTACCTTTTTCTGGATATTTCACATACGGGGATTTGTACCATCCCTCTTCTTAACAGCCCACGGAGGATCCTGTTGAGAAAGGCTGAGCTGTGGCTTCTGTTTTGACAAACTCATCTTTGTTGAGACTCCTTTGTGGGTGATAATGAATGGTACGCGTTTCGTGGTAGAAACCTGGGAACTTGAGAAAAGCCCACAGAAGTAACTGAACATTGTCCCAGTCTCATCCCTCACAATAATGATGCTCAGAGTTCAGAGACAAACCCGTTTCTCCCCCATTCAGGTATGGTCATGAGCTCCTGGCTGTTTTGCCTGCTGTGTGGCTTGGGCTGGTTTCTTAACTTCTCTGTGTCTCATTTCCTCACCAGTAAAAGAAGATAATCATAGTACCTACGTCATAGGCTTATCCCCTTATTGAGAGAAGAAATGAGTGAGTAGTGCATGGGAAGTGGGGAAACTGAGGTGAGCCACAGAGTAAATGCTCAGCCAATGAGGACACATCAGCTATGATTTTTCCCAACTCAATGTGGGGATTATTACCCTTGTGGAAGAAGAGACTGAGGGTCAGGGAGGTCATGTGGATTGCTGAAAGCCAAAAGAGAGCAAAGAAAAATTTGAGTGCCCGTCTGTGCTAGGTCGTTATCATCACTCTACTTTACAGAGAAGGAAACTGAGAGGTTAAGTGGGTCCAAGGTCACACGGGCAGTTAGGGGCAGGGTGTGTTGTCTCGGCAGGCCTGGTGTCTTCCTGTGTCCTGTCCCATTGCCTCCTCTCTCGTAACTGGAGGTCCCTAATCAGGGGTGATCGTGGCCTCACCTCTGTGTGGCTCCAAGTATCTGATTCCACTTTTCTGGCTTCCCAGGGCTGCTGTTTGCTTCCTCCCTGGCTTGTTGCTCTTGTCATCTCCTGGCTAGAACTGGGCATGCTCACGCGTGCTCCCCACACCAGGGCAGGGCAAGCCCGCGGTGGTCAGGTGTGATCCTGTTACCAAAACAGTTCAGTGGGTCGCTGGAGCTTTCCCTGAGATTCCCAGGAGGGCTGCGAGGCTGCAGCCTTTTCCCAGGATGCTAATTAAAACCACAACCTCCTAAACCGTTCAGCTGAGAGGAGCAGAGGGACCCAGGGCTCACGCTGCTACCAGCACATCATTCCTGTGCCCACTATTGTGTCGGCAGGAGCCCTGGCTGCTGAGGTGAAAGGAGAGGTCCTCTGAGGATTTGGGGAAAGGATTTCCTCCCTGCAGATGTGCTATTTGCTCGGCTAGAGCCTAAGGTCGCCATCTCTCAGCCATGAGACAAACGTGCGCACAAAGGCCAATAAACCAAGAAGTGGCGTACAAAGTACCCAGGCCTTTGATAAAACAAAACAACCTGCTCTCAGCTACCTTTGTATTGTTGGTTAAATGAGATAAGAAATCCTATATTGCTTGAGTCATGGAATACCAGGTGTTAGTGTGTGTAAGGATCATTCAGGAAGCTTGTTATAGCAGGGATTTCAACTCAGCAGGGTTGGAGTGAGGCCATGAATTTGCATCAGGGCTTTTGGAGGGTCACGACGGTGAATAATTTTATTTTATAGTTACAATGCTCTGGTGCAATATTAGTTCATTTGATCCTCACAACAGGCCTCGTAGGTAGCTTATTTTGCAGAAGAGGAAACTGAAACTTAGAAAATTACATTTACTGGAACCTGTTTGGTTGCAACTGACAGAAAGCTGGCTCCAAAGTTTAGTCACAGAAGGGACATTGGTGACTTGGGTAATCCAGGAAGAACAAGGGCCAATCCAGGCACTACTGAATCTACGACTCATTTGCATTGCTAGTGCTTTGTTCATTTTATTCCTCCTGATTTTCTCCAAGTAGCTGAGGACCTGCCCTCGGGCACTCATGGCTGGTTTGGTTCCCTAGAAGACAGTATTGCTGTCACCCAGTGTCCACATGTGAAACCCCCTGACCCACTTGCAGGCATAAAAACAGGAACAGTGAGAACCATTAGGAAGTGACCACAATAGCCGGGCATGAGCCGATGTGGTTTGTGTCAGTATGGGAGGTGTGGAAGGTGTGAAAAGCAGTGGGATGTGTTTAAATCCAAATGCCTTGGTAAGACTTTCACTTAAATATGTTTAAAAATCAGAAAAGAAAACTTTGTCATAATTCTTATTGCAGGGTCTGATGCTGAACATGTGACTCCCCATGGTTATAGCTCTTATTTGATCCTACAGCTTATAAATGTTAATCATTACACCTCCACTAGATTATAGGGGCCCTAGGAGCAGGAAACACTTCACTCATCCGTGCCCTCAACAAATATTTGTTGGCCCTGCCATGTGCCTGGCTCGGGAAATGTCACTGATAGCTCACAGTCTGTTCTCATTAAGAGCTACGTGGTCTCCCTGTGGACCTGGTGTCCTGGGAGGGGCAGCTCCATGGCAGAAAGAACCAGTTCATCACACTCTCCCAAAACTTTATTCTGTGATTGTAATATTCAGCGTCACCTTGGCTTTAACCAAAGACTGACTGATTTTGCCATCTGCCAATTTAGAATTTGGCCAAACGTATATATGGTGAGTGCACCTCCAGAATGCACACACATCTGAACACACACACACACATACACACATACACACTGGTACATTCAAGCACAAGTGTACACGTACACACACACACACACACACACACACACACAGTGACTCCAAGCTTCACGGGGCTCTGGTTACGATAGTGACATTAATCCCTATAGATTGCAAGCAGTTCTTTTGTCCACACCCCAGGTCTGTTCTGCTCCAAAGCGCATATTAGCTGGGTCAGAATGAACCTCACATACCAGCTTCCAAACTATTTTCAGATCCCTTCTCTGGACCCTAAGTGTTGAGTTTCACTTGTTGAGCCTACTTCCCGCTTCTCTTTTGAATTCCCTTACAGGGTCCCCCAGCCCTTTTGGTGGCTGTGTAAATTCATCCTCATGGTTCATAGAGAGACAAAGGCAATCACAGTCAGAGTTTGCCTGCAAGGTCTGTGACTCGTTTCCCGTCTGTGTCATGTAGGGCCTTAGGATTCGTTTTCCTGCATCTGATGAAACCATAAATCGACAGTGGCTTAAACCAGGCAGATAGTTCTCTCTTTCCCAGGCAATGGAGTCTGGCTGTGGACCGTTCAGGGTAGAGTGACGGCTCCGGACCATCATAGCCTTGGCTCTTTCTATCTTTTGGCCTCCCCATCCTGACAGATCCTCGAGACCACCCCCTGATCCAAGAAGGCTGTTGGAGCTCTAGTATGTGACATCGGAACTGGAGACCAGAAGGAAGAACAGTGAAAGATCAACACAACGAACCTTCCTGGAAGTTCGCACAAAACTTTTGTTTGTATGGTTGTGATTGAGATGCTATGTATCCACTAACCTCCTAGGAAAGAGAACATCCCGTCTTTAGCTGGGATCATAACTGTGTGGGATAAAGATGGTGTCTTGCATTTCAGATATGTAGCCCGTGGAAAGGAGACCGAATGTCATGTTCAAGTTCTAAGGGAGGGCATGCCCTTACGCAAAGGGGCGTACTTTCCTTCCTCTCTCCTCCTGCTGCCTGGAAGGGAGAAGTAATTGCTGGAGCTCAGAAGACATTTCAGTCTGTGGGATATACTGAGGTTATCAAACACCAACATAGAAGGAGTCTAGGTCCTTGACAACTATGGGACGGCTACACCAGACCTGGTTTGCATCCATGCAGACTATATTGTGAGAGAGACGTAAGCGCCTATCTTGATTGTTATTTTGAGCATTGTTACAGCAGCTGAGTAAAGATCATAACGAAGGCACGCGGCCACCTACTCCTGGGCAGTGATTTTAAGGTGGAATTTGGAGGTTGGAACTGGGGGGTGCCCATGCCCTCTTCTGGACTTTCAGCAGAAGCTTTAGGGAGCGTTTGCTAACTCACACACCTTTCCACCCCAGGCCCCTGCCCAGAGATTCTCATATGCCCACCACCCTATCGGACATAATTATAGCAACATTCCTGGTGGACTTGTATTAGAGGTGATGCCAGCATGGAGGCCGGAACACGGAGACCAGCTAATCTAGAAGGCCGATGGTCACGTGGGCAGGAGCAGGAGGGGTGGGGAGAGAGGTACGTGGCCCAGGCTGATGCTCTCAGGCTTGGACCAGCCTGTGGCCCCTGCCCAGCCAGTCAGGGCAGCCGTCTCAGAGGCTCTTGCTGACAAGCTCTGTGTGAAGGCTCGAGAGAAAACGAAGGGCTTCTAAAGAGGACAGCAGACACAAAGGGAACTCACCCGGGCCTGGGGCTGCATCCAGCTTTGAAGGGCAGAGAAGCAGAGCAGGAGCCAATGAAAGAGGCAAAGGAGCGGCAGCTGGAGGAGGAACAGGGTCCAGGGCGCGGAGGAGAAATGGGGTAGACACACCATCAGCTCAAAGTCAAATGGGACCCACAAGAGCGGAGCAGGCCTGTGCGTGCGGGGTTTAGAGAGCCTTTGGCGCCCAAAGAGGGTGTTGCTCAGGGGGCCATATAAGCGGGCCAGGTGGTAGTTTCATTCAGTCTAAGTCAAAATAAACACTGAATAAAAAAAAGCAGCAGCTGTGAAAATAACCTTGCTGGACCAATTAGCGAGGAAAACAAAGGTAACCCCCAGCCCGTGCATTAGCGTGATGCTTGCTGCTCGTGAGGCCGCCCCGGCTACAGTCTGTGCAAGGACTGGTGCAAAGCACAATGTGGACTCCTTGTTCAGAGCTTATTAAGAATTCCAGGATGGTGACAGCAGAGCATTCAAACAAGTGTGGGGCCGTATGACCAACCAGCTTCCAAGCAGTTCTCTTCTACTCTTTCATTTCAAGGAGAAGTTTTGGAGGTGTCCTGACCATCCAAGTCACATGGAATGGGCAGCTTTTTTCTTTTTAAAGATTTATTTTTACTGTTTGAGAGAAGAAGGCGGGGGAAGGTGCAGGAGGGCCCAGAGCAGTCTCCATAGTTGTACATTATCAGTTATGACAGGGTTTCATTCCACACAGGTGGATGTGGGGCTGCTCAGGGCAGAAACCGAACCGGGGGCCTCCCGCATAGAAGGCGAGAACCTTCTCCACCATCCAGTCGGTACCAGTTGTGCCATAGTTCATGCATGGTCCGGGGTTGGGGTTCGAATCCCTTGCCTTAGAATCATGAGTTCTTAAGGCAAGCACTCAACCACTGAGCTATTGTGGCATCTCGAGTGGGTAGCTTTTTGGGCTGCTCGGCCTCAGGACACCCCTCCTACTTTGGGATGAAATGATTTCCCATTATATTGATCCAGTTGGGAGGCACGGCCCCTCTGTTACATGTAGAAGCCCTCTCGCAGTCCCGAGGCAACTAGGGAGCAAGCATGTGACCCAGGATCAGCCAATTAGGCGCTCCCTCCCAAGATTTTGGGTCTGGAGGGAGTGATGCAAAGACTCAGGGTTTTTAGAGAAACTTCCCTGTGCTGGTAGCAGATCGAGAGGCCCGAGCAGAGATGAGGGTCCCCTCCCACCTCCCTTGAGCCCCCCTCTGGCATTCTCCACCACGGAGCCCTCCTTTATGCTGCCTGTTCTCCAAGGCTGAGTTCAGGGGAGTCCCCAAGACCACCCTCAGGTTCAACAATTCATCGGAGGGACTCGCAGAACCCAGCAAGCTGTCGTACACATGGTTGTTCATTAGAGTAAAAGCTCACCGGTTACAATCAGCAACAGGACGGGCAGCAAAAGGCAGGTCCAGGGGCGCTCCCTGTGTGAGCAGCCTCCATCCTCTCTCAGCAGAATCCCAGACAAAGCTTATCATCCTGAGGTAGGGACTCCTGGTGCTGAGAGCATTATTTCCCACATGATTCAGCTGAAGTTCAGAGAGACCGAGGAACGTCCCCAAAGTCACACAGGTTGTTCTAATATGCACATTAGTCCTCGGTCCTTTCTACCCCAATGTCCTTTCCTCTTTAATCAGCTGCCTGGGGCAGTTATCACTCCACTGGGCAGCAACTGCCCAGGAAGAATCAGTCCCTGGAAAGGTCAGAAGACTGGGGACAGCTGAACCTCACATATTTGGGGCTCTGAATTCTTTTACCACCCATGTAAGCCTGCTGAAATGAACCAAGCCTTGGCCCTCCGAGAGCATTCTCAGGAGACCACAGAGACAGAGGTTGTGGATGAGTTTCTGTCCATCCTTACAACTTTCCAAAAATAGCTCCCCTTTTCTAGGTCGGGGAAGCCAACCAGACTTCCTAGGAGATAAGGCAACCCCACGGGGCTTCCGTGCAAAAGCTCAATGGTCAACAAGCCTTTTGTACTGAGGTGACTTCCCTAAGCCACCGTCCCCTACCCTGCCCTGTAGGTATAAAGTCCTTTGCAATGCTCAAGCTTTGTCTCCTAAAGGGGAACAATGCCCTCAGTCCTGCTGCCAATGGGTCCCATCTGCTAAGGGAACCCTGGGAGAGGGGCGATGGCTAAGGCAACCGCCAGGTCCTGGGGTGGGCAGACTCAGATGCTCAGCAGCTGCCACTGCTGGGCATGCAGCCTGTGCCCGATGCTGGAGGGAGGCGCAGGGCCTCTGCCACCTGAGTCCTCGGACCCAGGGCCACAGGGCTGTCGGGAGAGAGTGGCTGGAGAGTGTTCACAGCCTCTGCAGGGCTCCTGTTGGGTTGTGGAGGCCACAGGGACCCTGGAGACCACCTCTTCCACCTGGAGAAACTGAGGCCAGGAGCAGGAGCTGACACTTGGCCGCAGAGCTTTGCTACCTGCTCCTCCTTGAGGAGTGACCTCTAGATGCAATGAGCTCTCCCGGATCCCACAGAGAGGGGCTGAACACTGAGCAGTGGGCACGGTATTCATTCACTCATTCATTCAGCAAACAATGAACATCTACTGTGTTAGGTTCCCAGGCCGACCTACCAAATCGCCACACACTTGGTGTCTTAAAATAACATTTATTCTTGGAGGCAAAGTCCAAAGTCAAGGTGTTGACAGGACTGTGCTCCCTCCAAAGGATCTGGAGGAGAACCTCCCCCACCTCCTGGGGCACAGTCACACGGGAGAAGGCTGTGTGAAGACGGAGGGAGAGACGGGAGTGATGTTCCCACATGCCAGGGACGCCTGGAGCCACCAGCAGCGGTAAGAAACAAGGACATATTCCCTCGGGGAGGCTTTGGAGGCACCATGGCTCTGCCAAAATCTTGATTAAGGACTTCTGGCTTCCCAATTGTGAAAAGACTCTTTCCTGTGGATTTAAGCCACTGAGTTTGTGGTCCCCGGTAACGGCAGCCCCGGGAAATGAACACGGGGACCAACCTTGGAGCAGCCACCAGGTAGCGGGTCTCAGCGGCCAGGTACCGGTACTCCAACAGGGGTCCAACAGCACTTCGTAGTCATCACGTCTTCTCTCTCCCGACTCAGGAGGGGCCGACGTGGCAGAAGGGAGAACAATGATGAGCTGAAGGACACGTCGTGCCCCTTGTTTCTGCTGTGGTCCCGGGAAGGGCCCCTGCTTCGCATGAGCTGTGAGATGAGAAAGGGAAAGAGAAGGTCGGGCTGAGATTGGACTGGAAGTTTTTTACTCTCTGAAAACGACCAGAACAAGATCCCGCCGTCCCCTGCGCTTTCCCAGGAATGGGAAGAGCAGGCGGTGCGGCCTCACAGAAGTCTTGCATTCCTCTTCTCCAGGGACCGAAACCCGACCCAGAGCCCAGGTCACTGCAGGGAAGTGGCCCGGATGTCAAGGAGTTTCAAAACACACATGTAAGCAACGGCTTTGCCTGGAGGCTGGCCAGAAAAGGTCACACAATGGCCAGGGCAGCCTTCTGTGTTTGGGAAAATGCTTTCAGAGAGGGGAAAACGGCTGAGCCACTCGGCTGTGACACAACTTTCGGGGTCAATGGAGCTGGGCTTCCGGGTCCAGGGCTTGGGGGCCTGATGCAGACGTGGTCGGTCTTTCCTTCATAATTCAGTCCTAAAGAAAATGAGCTATTACGCCACTTCTGGAGGAACCTTACGTGCCTATTGCTAAGTGAAAGAAGCCAGCCTGCAAAGGCTACCTGCCTACTGCACGAATCCAACACGGTACTGGTAACATTCTGGAAAAGGCGAAACTATGAGGACCGCAAAATAATCTGTGGTTGCCAGGGTCTGGGAGGCAGGGAGGGATGAACAGGCAGAGTGCAGATGGTTTTTAGGGTAGCCTAACTATTCTGTACCATATTGTAAGGGTAGACGAATATCTGTATACATTTGTCCAGACCCATAGGATGTACAACCCTCATGTAAACTATAGATGTTGGATGATGATGCGTCAATGCAGAATCATCGATTGTAAAAAGTAACCCGCGCTGGTAGGGGCTGTTGATAACGGGGCAGTGCATATGTGAGGGAAAGAGGTATGTGGGAATTTTCTACACTTTCCACTCAATTTGATGTGAACCTAAAACTGTTCTTTAAAAAAAAAAAAAGCCTATATTTTACAAGCCACAGAAAGGAGGAAAAAATCACTTAGGGTCTAATCACACACACACATGATCACTCAACAGTTTGACCCATGTGCTTGGAAACTTTTGTAAAGACTTTTTATATAAATAGTTTCATGTTATAGTGTTTTAGCCTGTTTTTCTTCACTTCACACAATATGTGGTAAACATTTTTTCTGCGTCAATATTTTATTACATTTTAAAATAGCTGCATGGAAATCCATCATGGAGATAAATGATGAATATAATTTATTTAAACACTCCCCATTTCCGGACATCCTCTTAACTTGTATTAGTATTGTGAGGAAGGAAGAAACATTGCTCCACCCTTCACGTTTCTTCCAGCTGGTCTAATAATAAATGTACATGAGACAGAGTTAACAAGAGAAAAATGACCAAATTTAATTGCAAATATACATTTGGGGACCCCACATACATGAGAGAATCAGAGACAGAAAGAGAAAATGGGGCATATGTCACATTCTGAGCTAGGGGGGAGGTAAGGCATCTTGGAGCTTCAGAGGGGATGAAGTTTTTTCTCAGGACAAAAAAGAACAGATGTTCAGTAATTAATAGTTTGTCCTAACCTACAGATAGGTCAAAAGATTGTCTCTGATCATCTCTCATGGGCAAGGCCCTAACTTAAGTTTTTCTAGGTTGTTAAGGGGTTAGGGGGAAGTGTAAAAAGTTCTCTTGAGCTCTCAGGGTCTCAATTGCCTTTAGCTCAAAACAATCCACATATGAGTACCACAGTAGAACATCTTGGGGGTGGTTCATTCTGAACCCTGACTGTTGAAAGAACACTGAGATAAATGGCACGTGTTCTTAGAATCAATTATTAATGACAAAATAGTGAATTATTCGTTGAGTGCTTACTAAGGGCCAGAGTCAAGTGGCTTTCAAATGTTAGCTGGGCTAATGAATGAACAGAGAACCTTAGGAAGCAGGTATACTACTATAATTACGCCCATTTTACAGATAAAGTCACTGAGATTTGGAGATCCTAAATGACTTGCCCATGGTTAAATAGCTAGTAAATGGTAGAGATTTATCTGATTCTAGAAATTGAGCAGTTAATTATCTCTGACCCCTAAACACACTGAATTTGTTTCCATATCTTTTCATTCCTTTGCTATCATCTGTCAAATTGCTCTCTGGGAAATTCATACTAATGTGTAGTTTCCCCCCCAAAATGTAGGGAAGTGTTTATGACCCTTATCAATACTGGTTTTCAGTTCTTTGTAATCTTTGTGCTAATTTGATAGGAACAAAATGGCCTCTTATTACCGTTTAAATTTGTAATTTTTAATTCATTTGAGAAAATGTATATTTTTATGTTTGTTGGCTGTATGCATTTATTTTCTCCAGGATCAATTTTGTGAATGCTTTTCTTCTCTCCTTTTGGGCTGTTATCTTTTTTTCTTGTTGATTTGTTTAGCAATATCCTAGCTGTCATATAATATTACAATATTTTTCACAGTTCATGCTTTTTTTAATTGTAACTTGAAAATTTCCATTATTTGTTTATTGACTTTTAGTTTTAGACTTTAAAAGTGTTCCCTCTGAATTTCTCTAGGTACAAGCATAGTAGTAATAAAACTACACAACCAACAAATTGTCAATAGCCAGCCAGAGCCAGCTCTTAAGATGCTTTAAAGACATTCTGCTCTTACTGTCTCTACAATCAAATCCAGAGTAAATATCCATATCCTTCACTCTCAAAAGTATAAAGGATATAAAAGGCCAGTGTTAAAAGTAGAATTTGGAGCTGAAATTTGATCTATCATATGGCACAAATCATAGCAAAGTACTCCTTATATATTTGGAAATTGATTAAAATTTTTTATTAACATATAATTCACCAATTTGAAGTGCAAAATTCAGTGGTTTGTATTATATTCCCAAGGTTGTACAACCATCAGCACTATCCAATTTTAGAACATTTTCATCACCCCTTCCCCCAAAGGAAACTCCACACCCATTTCTTCTCTGTCCAGCCCTCCCACTGCTCTCCTTTTTGTCTGTATGGATTGGTCCATTCAGGATGTTTCATAGAAATGGAATCCTATTAACACATCAGGTAGCCTTTGTGTCTGGCTTCTTTCACTTAGCATAATGTTTTTAAGTTTCATCCATGTTGTGACCTGTTATCATTCTTTTTTGTGGATGAATAGTATTCTATTGTATGGCATTTTGTTCTTCCATTTAATGTTGATGGACTTTCTGTTGTTTCTCCTTATTGGGTATCATGAATAATGCTGCTATGAAAATTCATGGACAAGTTTTTATGTGGACATGTTCTTCTTTCTTATGGGTATTTATCCAGAACTGTTGGATCACATGGTAACTCTATGCTTAGAGTTTGGGGGCACTGCTAACCTGTTTTACATAGTGTGAGGGTTTCACTTTCTCCACATCCCTGCCAATGTTTGTTATTTTAAAAACCTATTTATTTTTATGATGGACATCCTCGTAGGGAAGACTTTTACACTGGGTGAGTCTGAGTCAGTTTGCATAAAGACAAGCCTTTTGAGTAGGTCTTCCAAGGAACCACTGGACAGGTTAAATAATGACAATTTGTGGGGAATGATGTTTTGAAAGAATTCCAGCTCCCTTGTACTCATCCAATGCTGGGAATGTGGACTTATTTTTCACGGCTCCTTCTGAGTTGGAGAGAGGGAATTAGGACTAGAGCAAGTTAAAAAAAATAATAATAGCAGAACTCATGTTTTTATGCAAAATTCTTTAAAAATACCTTTTCATGGCCCCAATTGACAATACCTGTGGGTCTTTTCTATCAAAGTAGACTGTAACAGCACCTAGCTCAAAAGAATATGTCCAGAACGCAGGGCCTGAAGCACCGACCGCACTCCAAGCCCAGAGTTCATACGTGATAAGAAACACATCACATACACATACTAGTGTTGTTTGCTCTAACTTCACGGGGCTGCCCTGGCCAGCCAATGAAAGGCAGGCTTTCGGTGAGTTGTAAATGGCTATTTAAAAATAAGAGTTTATTGTCATTTGCTCAAAACAACAGAGAGTAAAAATGGTCCACTCTAGGATGGAACCCAGGGGCTGGGAGGCAGCCTTTGTGAGTTGAGATGAAGTTCACAAGCACAGAGAGAGAGAGAAGATTCTAGCTTCCACTTAGGATCCTCCTTGTCACCAAGAAGCAGCCTCGGCTTTTCAAACCTGGTCAGCTGCTTGCTCAGGGCTTTACCTGGTGATCTAATTAAATAGTTGGAAGTGAAAGGGCTTTTGCAAAGTGGAGGAAAGACCACACCAATTGCCTTCATCTGTGTTAAATGACGGGGCTAATGAATGCTGTTTTCATTAGGATCATAGGAATTTAATTTGCAGTGGCATTGGGGTACTCTCCTCAGGGAACACAGTGGGACAAATGCAGAGCTGTGGGTCAGAGGACGGCACTTGCATGTGTCTTATCTCCATCACGAGCCAAATGTCACCCAGGGCGGGTTACCTGACCTTCCAAGTGTTGTTTTCCTACTTTGAAAAATGAGTGTAATTAAACTGATTTCCTCCATTAAACATGATAATTGATGACAACACAGTCTGGGAAGTATCAGGTCCTACTAAAATACAAGCTTTCATCATCATCCCATCGTGATCATTTCTCTCAGCTCTTAATCTCAAGGGGGCCCAAGGTTGCCAGAGAATGGAGACTTTGTTTCTTGTTCATCAATTCTTATCAACCACCGTTTTCCAACAAGGACTCATGGTAGCACATAGAAACATATATAGCACAACATTACAGTGAGTTTCAGAAGGCGGTTTCTCATAGGCACCGTGGTATAGTAAAAACAATTCTTTGGAATTCTTCCTGTCTAGTTTGTTGAATGAATGAATGAGTGAATGGAAGATATTATGTTGAGATTCCCTTTAAGTAAGGTCCCTTCATACAGAGAGTACATATTTTTACAGCATCCATAATAACCTGTTAGATAATCTGCCCCTTACAAGCACGGTCCAGTTACAAAAGCACCATGGGGCTGGATCCCTTGTCTGTCCTTCATCACTGACCATTACTTTATTGACAAGGAAGCTGAGTCCAAATAGACAGGAGCCGAGACTTCCATTAAATGAAGTTAACTGGCTGAGAAATGATCAAAGAGTTGGGGAAGCTCTCCTCCAATGAAACGGAAAAGAATCATGGTAAAAACAAAGATGCTGGATTTCTGAACACCACAGAGACTGAACAAAGCCCTCCTTTTGGGGGGATTTTGTGTCCCATGTAGCCAGAATGGGGCTCATATTCCCATGTTCTGTGTCCTCAGCCTATTGTATCGGGGCAATGACGATGGAGGGAACTGAGAGGGTGCTGAGTGCTGTGTCCCAGAGGCTGGTCCAGTCTCAGACACTCTAGTCTAGACACTGCGGCTGCCAATGAGGTGGGCTCCGTGGAAAATGACTCATGCTCTCGTGTATGACAGTTGTCCACAGCCATTTGGGAAGATACCCAGATGATGAGTTTAAACAGAACCTTAAGGAAGCAGTTGTGAAAATGCTTTGAAAAGACATTAGGAAAATTTATCCCACGGGAGAAAAAGAATGCAGAGACAGAGCTGCAACCTGAGTATAACTGCAGAAGTGGGGCTGGGCTTGGTGAGCTGCCCTGAGGTGCTCAGCCTGTTGTTAGAGAAGTGAACTCTGGGAAGAAAGGCTGCTGTGGAGCTGGGGTCTGAGGACGCCTGCCTGCCCATGGATACCTGTCTCTGTTATGGACTGAATGTTCGTGTCCCCTCCCCATGTCCCGCCAAATTTACGCCTTGAAATCTGTTGCTACACACAGACCCAGACTGAAAAAAATCTAGCCCTAGAAGCAGAGGGTAGGGAAAGACCAGAGAAAGAGACTGGTCACTCCAGTCTGGTCACTCCAGTCTGGTCGTTAACAAGTTTATGAAGAGCAACGTACATACAAGGCAGGCCGTGGGCAGCGTTAGGATGGAAGGAATGCCCGCACCGCTTGGCAGGAGCCAAAGAATAGGGTAAAGTGGGGATAGTTCCAAATATGGTACGTGCCTGCCACCAGGTACGGGAAATCACCTCACATGCTCAATCGGGTCAGGACAATGGCCTGTTCCAGGAACCAGCACACACTGGGAGACACAGGAACTGTACGGGTTTATATCAGAACAAACATCAGTTATGATCAAATGGTCTACAGGAAAGTTGGCAGGAAGCCAACTCCCCTTTCTTCCAGCGTGCGGGTCAGACAGTGGTCCAGTCACAGAACGGTCCCCTCCATGAAATCCTAATCCCCGATGTGAGAGTACTAGGGGTGGGGCCTTTGGGAGGTGATTAGGAGGTCCTGAGGGGGAAGCCCTCATGAATGGGATTTGTGCCTGTATTAACAGGGTTCTCCAGAGAAACAGAACCAATAGGAGAAATAAATGAGGAGCTTTATACAGGATTTGGCGCATGCATTTGCAGAGGCCAAGCGGGCCCAAGATTTGCCTATTGCAAGCTGGAGGACCAGGAAGCCAGGGTAAAACTCAGCCCGAGTCCAAAGGCCTGAGAACTGGGGAGACTGCACACATTAGTCCTAGAGTCTGAAGGCTCTGTCGGAACTGGGAACTCCAATATCTGAAGGCAGAAGGTGGAAGTCGCAGCTCTAGGAGACAGAGAACTCACCCTTCCTTCATCTTTTTGTTCCATTTGGACCCTCCACAGACTGGATGCCCATCCACGTTGGTGAGGACTGATGTCTTCACTCAGTCTACTGAATTAAATGCTAACCTCCTCCAGAAAGACCACTGTAGTCACACCCAGAAGTAACGCTTCACCAGCTCTCTGGGCATCCCAGCGAGGCCCAGTGAAGTTAACATAAAGTGAACCACCGCAGTGTCCTCTTAAGAAGGGGCAGGAGAGCTTGCTTCCTCTCACACTGCTCTCTGCCACGTGAGGACACAACCAGCAGACCAGGAAGAGGGTCCTCATCAGATCAGATCTGCCCGCACCCGGGTCTGGGACTTCCAGCCTCCAGAACTGAGAACTAGCCACACGAGTTTGTTGTTTAAGCCACCCAGTGGTTGGTAATTGTGGTATAGCAGCCCGAGCTGAGACAGAACAGGATTCTTCCCGCAGCCTCAAACGACTCTCCCCGCCAACCTCCTTCCGTACCTGCAGACCTGGTGCTGGACACACAGATGGACGCTCTCCTGCCTCCCGACTCCCACTGCCTCTCTCTGTCCTCACATGCCCACGCCCTGTTCGTCCTTTCAGCCCTGGCGCTGGCTCTAGTTTGAATGTACCTGATACCTACCGCCTTTTTATGAGCTCCCAGCCTCACCTGCCGTTAACGCCAAAAAGAAGAATTAAAGATATGAATACACATGGCACTAAAATGAAACAAAAATCTCATAAAGATATTAAAAATAGTTCATCACACTTTTAAAACCAGGTATGCTTTTGGGCGAGGATTAGGACAACCATTCAACCCGGGAGCGGTGTGTGCCTCTGGAAGGCAATTTCATAATGCACAGCGCAAGTCAATTGGTGCTTTTGCCCATGTAACTCCAACTCCGGGGATTTAGTCCATCCATCAATCAATCAGACAAATGCCCAACAGAAAGGACTTGATTAAACAAATTATGATGTGGCCAATATTTTAAATCATCAATATGGAAAAATTCCCACCACACGGAAAGGAAATGAAGTGTGTTATACACGAGCATGGAGAGTCTCGTGGAAATACATTTGCACGGGGAAGCCTATGTGTGTGCATATATTAGGAGGAACAGTTGGGAAGAACATGCACCAAATTAGATGGTAAAATTACAGACTGTCTTCTCCCTGCTCCCACCTTTCTCATCTTCTGACTTTTCTATAATGAATATATATCACTCGACGATCAAAACTAATAAAAGCTTCGAAGATGTGTGGTATTTGCTGTCGCTCGGAGGCAGGAAGGGGGTCCTTAGCAGGGGACAGCAGGGCCGAGCCTATTAGGGCAGCATGTGCAGTAAGCACGTGCCCAATCTATGGAAGAGAGCCCTCCTCTCCCAGCCTGGAACTACGTCCAGACTGGGGAAACCAGGGCCTCGGTGTCCTGATTGCAGCCCTATTTACCCAACGTGCGGGGCGGGAGAAGCCTTGCGGCGATGACTGAGAAGCGTCAGGATCTCAGGAGCCCACGTTGTCATGCCTTATGCCGTCCTGACTCCTGAGGGAGACAAAAGGTGATTCAACACTAAGCAGCAAACCCAGAACAATCCATTCGTAATCCAAATTCTAAAAATAGCACACAGCGAAGCCAATCTATGAAGAATTAGAATCATATGAGAGTCTGGAAAACGTCAACCGAAAGGAGGTTGGAAGGAATGGAAAATTTGTTAACCGCAAATGCTTTTGTTAGAAAACGACTTGATTTATATAAATGCCTAATCACTATGCTGTACACCTGAAACCAATATAATATTGTATGTCAACTGGAATTGAAAAAAAAAAAAATTTATATATATATATATATATATATATATATATATATATATATATTTTTTTTTTTTTTTTTAAATGAAAGAAGGAAAAAGAAAACCACCATGTGTGTGTTGGTGAGGGCTCATGTGCTGCATGGTGGTGACCAGGCTTTCAATCTTGGCTAAGGTGACCAGACGTCCCGCTTTTGGCAGGACAGTCCCGATTTTTAATAATTTGTCCCGCGTCCCGCGGCGTTTTAAAAAAGTCCCGATGTTTGGAAGGAATGCACGACAAGCTAGGGAACGGCGGGAGATAGACCCAATTTTTAATCAAGGACCCCCTCCCCCCGGTCAATGGTGTCCCGCTTTACCAGTGTTAAAATCTGGTCACCTTAATCTTGGCCCTTTCCTCCCCAGCTGGGTGACTGTTGAGAAAAGAGCCTCTCATGCCCCAGTTTCCCCATCTGTAAAATGGAGACTTTGCAGGGACATTGTGCAGATTAAATGAGGTATGAATTAAAGGGGCCTGTATAGATGACTTGTGGTCAATGTCTAATAATCATGACTTTATAACTTATTAATATTTATTTCTACTGCTACAGCTGTACTGCAAGCCACAGTTCTCTTTGAAGGAGAAATGAACGGTACATTCATAGCCGTATAGTTGCAAGCGAATCAATGAAAGATCCAGAGAATCTGGAACCTTGTGGCTTTATTTCACCCAGTCAACAAAGTCTTCCTGTTTCTGGCTCTCAGCCCGGCCCCAACAGCAGGAGAGCTGAGCCCAGTTCCCCGGTCCTCAGCGTGGGGCTGATGGCTGCTTCCGGTCATGTCCCCTCATGGACATGTGGCTTCCATTGTGGGCCTGTGAGTGGGTCCCATCCTGTCTCTGGGGCGGCGGGGGATGGGGGTGGGGGTGGGGGGTGCGCTTGGGACTGCCCTGCTGTGACTCCCGGCTACCTCAGCTTTTATTATTCCTTCAAAAAAGCCCCCTCACTGGTGTCCCTGATTCCATGCCCTCTGCCCTGTGACCCATTCCTCCCATAGCAGGAAGAAAAAGTCATATCCTAACTTCTTACGTGGTCCTTGGACCAGGAATAGCCTAACGGCCCTGACCCTTGGGCTTGGATGACCGAGATCTATGATCTCCACCCCTTACTGCATTTCAGTCTACAGCCTATCCCCCCTCCCATGAACCCCACCACCACCAAACTTCTTTCTGCGGGTGGCATCACCCCAGTGGCTTTGAATGTGCTGGTTTCTGCCTGAACGAGGTTCCGTCCAGCTCGGGTCCCCTCTTCGAGGCCCTCCCTGACCACGCAGTTTCAAGAAAGCATCCCAGTCCTATCCCATCACCTTGTGTTCTCCATTGCAGCCACCTCCCGCTGCAGTGCTCAGCCCCTCCCACCTTCCTTATCTGCGTTCTCCATGGGAATGTGAGCTCCCAAAGAGAAGCGCACTGCCCGCCCTGCCTTCTGTGTCGCCAGCTTCCCGCACAGTGCAGGAATCGCCCACAAAGGGTTCCAGAGCCCATTGGTGCCACTTGGGTCCTTTCTCCCTTCTTCAGCTTTGGAGGTCATGTGGTATCATGACCCAGTGCTCTCTGACCTCTGCATGACCCATCCGGAAGGTTCCACAGCTGGGGTAGGGGGCAGAGCCTTGAGATTTGGGGAAAGCTGGAAGCTTTGGGTTCTAACTCTGCTCTGCCTTATTCAGCTGCCTACCCTTGAGCAAGCGACATCAGATGCAGCTTTTAAATAAAATGTAGGCATGTGCTCAAGCACTCTGGTCCCCAATTCTATGGTAGTCTCTCCAACCTTGGCCTTGGAAAAAGCAGACGAGTTGTTTTTGGCTCCATGATTCTGAAGTCCAGATCCTAGGCAGTGGATTCTCTAGGCCAGAGCTTCGCAAACTTGAACGTGCAAGTGAATCACCTGAGGGCTGTAAACACAGATGGTTGGGCCCCACTCCCAGAGCTTCCGAATCAGCAGGTCTGGGTGGGAGCCAAGCATCTGCATGTCTCACTCAATCCGGGGTGATGGGATGCTGCTGCTGGTCTGGGGACCACACGTCTAGGCCACACACGCGGCATCCAGCATTGATGGTCCACAGGACTTCGATTTGAATAGTTTTATCGTTCATAACCCCAGTTTTAGATGCATTCTGATTTGCTCCTCCCAACAAAACCCCCAAAATTGGGTATTATCAAGGCCTATTTATAGATGAGCAGATGAAGTCTGCAGTGTCACAGAGCAAGTCCCTGACTTGGATGCCACATAGCCAGCTGGCCCTCCCTGCACTTTCCAGAGGGTTTGAAAACATCCTAGACATCCAACATCCAAAGGGTCACCACACCCTGCATCCGTTATGTCCTGTTATTCTGGTGTGAATTCTGGCAGGTGCCTCCCTACGGGGTCTCCTGGCCTCTGCTTCACCTGCTTGTCACAAGCAGATAGCACAGAGGGGGAAAGCACGTTTTCCAGTTACCAAAGGGGTTTAACTTTCCGCTCTGAAATGTGCTGTGTGACCTTGGATAACCCCCTCCCCTGTCACTCATCCTCCATTTGTTATAAAAGCCCAGGGTAATATTCCACTTAAGTTCCCTCACCCCCTCCTACAGGATCGAGCCAGGATTCTTGGTAAGTCATTAAAGATCTTGCCCCCGCCTCTTCTGCAATGGTCCTGGGAACGATGCTTAGCCAGGATTCTTGGTAAGTCATTAAAGATCTTGCCCCCGCCTCTTCTGCAATGGTCCTGGGAACGATGCTATCTATCCCTTCCTGTATTCTCAGTGCAGCCAAGCCCCCTGTGATTTGAATGCCCCCCGTATTTTTGGCAGCGAGGATGAAATAATTTCATGCTTATTTAGGCCTTGCTCACACATTAACCACTCTTTCTGCCCAACTCCTTTTGTTCTCACGAATGTGGTCCTAAGTTGCGGATGTGGTGTCTCTGTTGAGCAGGAGGTGGTAACTTCAGGGTCGCGAGGAGGATTTATAGTTTGTTTTGCAGAAGGAAAGAATGTCTCCAAGGCACCTGTGACCAGCTGCTGACGTCTAGGAGTCGGAGGGGAAAAAGCGTTGTCTAAGACTGAAGAAATGCAGACTGCGCTCTCAGCTCCCCGGACGCTCCCTGCCTACCCCAACCCCCAGCAACATCAACACTCCCTGCTTCTGCTTCATGAGCATAGATTTGAGAGATCTTATTCTCCTGTCCTCTTTGCCCCCAAGCACCGGCGTCTGCGTTTTGGGGTACTGGCGCATCAGGGGCGTGGACCTGAACTGGGGAGCTGATCCTGTCCCTTCAGCGTGGTGCTGGCACTTACCAGGCGTCAGGTGTGTACCAGGCAGTGGATGGAGGCCATGCTGCGGCCACGCTGGGCTCCTCCTCCCTGGTTCGTGTCTGGATTGCCCTTCCTTTCCCTTCTTAGCCCTTTAATTCCTACTCTTTTTAGAGGCAGCTCCCATGCACAGCCTTCACCATGGCTCCTGTGTTCGTTCAACCAGTACGTTTCCTGGCCACCTCCACGTGCCAGAAAGCAAAGATGCCAGACTACAACAGAGGACATGGTGGAGCCCATGCGGATTAGATGCTCGGTGACACCAGGACCTCTGTTTCCAGTAGCTAATCCCATGGGGCTGTAACTGCTCGGTCAGGTCACCTGTCAGTCCCCCGCACGAGACAAGCTCCGTGAGCACAGGGTAGTCTATTCACTTCTGTGCTCTGCACAGTGACTGCCATGATTTGCTAAATCAAGCCCAGCATGATATCCATTTTGTTGTTGTATTTCACTTATCTGGTTAACTCTGACATGATAGCTATTTCTAATTTCCCCCAGTATTTACATTCTTATGTAGGCATATCTAAAAGGAAATGAGATCGTGCTTATTGAAAATAATTGCCGTTTCAGACTCAGAGATACAAACTGACGGTTGCCCGATGGGAGGTGTGACAGGGGCTGGGTGAAAATGGGGACGGGATTAAGCAGCACAAGTTAGTAGTTACAAAGCAGTCACAGGGCTGCAAAGTATAGCTTAGGAAAGAGAGTCACTGATGTTGCAACAAGTAACTATGTAGAGTGCCAGATGCGTAATAGGCTCATCAGGGGGAAATCTCTGTAAATTATATAAATGTCTAACCACTATGCTGTACACCTGAAACTAACGTAAAATAATATGAAATGTCCTTTGTAATTGAAAATTACAAAAAATATTATGCAATAAAAATAGTTGCAGGAAAGCCGGGATGGCTCAGCGGGTTAAGTGCTCGCTTTGCAGCCCTGGAGCCCAAGGACTGAATCCCAGGCCCGGCCCAGGCGGACCCACGTGCTGAGCTGGGGTGTGCCCCCAGTTCGGTTCTTGCCGGGACCTATGTGGGAGGCTCCCGGCCCAGTTCCTGCCCTGCGCAGCCCTGTGCTCACCTGTGGAGTGAAACTATATGCAAAACTAATGCTGTCAACTATGGAGACCTCTTTTGGCCTCCCCGCTTCTCTCTGTCAAAAAACAATAAAAAATAAATCTTAAAAAAAACCCCAGTTGTAGTTTCAGAAATAACCACCCCCGTTGCAGGTGATTTACCCTTTAAACTCCTGTGTCCTGTAACTACCCCCTGACAAGGTGCTCGCAAGACCTCCCTTAGTTTCCTCATCTGCCAAAAAGAAAGTTGTAAATTAAAAGCCAAATAGATTATGCAGATGCCTAGCCTCCTTTTTTGTTACTTTCAACATCAAACTTTACCACAAGATGTCAGAACACGCCTTGCACGTGTTGGCTTTTCCTAACGCAAGGCTGTGTGTGCTCCGCGCTGTTGGGCATGAGCTGTTCTCTGTAGGCACACTTCCCAGGTCACTACGACTCCCTCAGAATGCCCATTTCTTTAACAACTTCCCCTCTCAATTGTACACATTCCTACTCGGTCAGACTAAACATGATCTAAACCGTCCCAGATGTCTCAGGCAACTCTAAATGCCACGTTCTCACACTGGCTCGTGACACGGGGATAGTTTCAGCAGTCACTTCCTGGCACCACAGGCCTCAAACGAACCCCAGGTGACATTTTTGCTGCTCCAGAAAATAATCCAGCCATACATGCCTCTATATTTTTCATAGTACATGGCTGGATACTTTCTGGACGGCCCTCATATCAACTCCTTTCACTTTTACTTCTCTATGCTGTTAGGCCATCCTTATAATCTACTCTTTTGTGCGCACAAGTTTCCTGAGATCAGGGCCAAGGCCTCTCTATTTGGTAGGGCATATGAACAATAGGATTTTGCCACTTTTTCTTTAAATGCTGAGTTCTAGATGGCTCAGGGTGCTGGGAGGCTGAGAGCTAAAGGGGGCATAGCAGTCCGTATCTTTTCCTTAAACACAACAAATTGGGAGAATCCAGAGTATTTTCTGAAGTGTGTTTTAGTTAGGTGGAACACCTCAGTCCTTTTATGTAAAGATCTCTAACTAGGGCCTTTCTGATTTCCTCGTGCATGAGTGTGGGCTGTAATCCAGAGCCTTCCGGTTCAGCGGTACAGAAATAAAGGCATCTGTTGCTCCTTGGTGTATACACTGAACTATTCCAAGGTGAAGGGCACCTCTTTTCCACAGGGGCCTTCAGGGACCCAGGCTCCTCTTCTCCGGTGGCTCTGCCACCCTCTGAGAGCTGTGCATTCATCGATGTGGTTGGGGCTCACACCTTCTCTGGGTATCAGCTGGTGGGGAGAGAAGATGGAGGGGACCCATAATGGCACCAATGCCCTCAACTCTCATCTTGGTGAGGATTAGTCACTTGGCCACATGGGAACTACAGGATGGACTCAGGAATGCAGTCCCCCATGGGGCAGATGTGTGCCCAGCTACAACTCTGTGCGTATGGAACAGGGCGGTGTGGCTGCAACTCCGCGCGTACGGAACAGGGCGGTGTGGCTACAACTACAGGCGCACGGAACAGGGCGGTGTGGCTACTACAGGCGTACGGAACAGGGCGGTGTGGCTACAACTCCGCGCGTAAGGAACAGGGCAGTGTGGCTACAACTACAGGAGCACGGAACAGGGCGGTGTAGCTACAACTCCGTGCGTACAGAACAGGGCAAGACAGTGAGCAGCACTGAGTAAAAAAGCATGTTGTTATTTCTGTTTCACAGAAGCACTTGAAACTGCTGTACAATTACCTTCTTTTTAAAGCAAATCCGATGGGAAAAAATTCAGACCTACACAGAACTATTACAGAATTAGATTTATTTTAGGATGGAAATAATCCAGAGCGCTCATTTGGTCACTAGACGCGTCTCCAGCAGATGTTGTTTCACTGACTGTTGTTATAGCCCACCCCAGAAGAGCAGGACCTCTGCTCGCTGCAGGTCCTAGTATCTAAGACAGTGCCTGACACTTGGGTGATTAATAAATCTCTGTTGAAAGAATAAGTAGATGAAACTGGAACAAACCAAAATGTCATGAATTTAAGTTATGTTGTGAATATATGTCTTCTTCTACATAGTTACAAAGTGTGGAAGGAAAGATTTGGGGGCCCTATTATAACAAGTGTCTTCCATGGGTATGCATGGCAAGCATAAATGCTAAACAAAGAAAAGCACAAAGACAATCTGGTCACACTCCTGAATGACCCCTGGTGTTTATAATTCAGTTCCAAAGGAAACACTAATAAGACTCTGACCTATGTTGTGCCTTAGATTATTTTTAAAACCAAGTACTCTCTTGAACTTGACACCCAGATATGAAAAACATATTATGACATTCAAAACACCTTTTCTTTTTCCAAAGACCAAAGTCAAACATTTTGTCACCATTAAGACCAAAGAAATAGTTCATATAGACAAGTCCTGTCACTTGTAAATTAGAAATTCTTATTATAGAGTGGAAAAGTCACTCTCCACCAAATATAGCAGTAAACATTATCAAAATAAAGTCAGTGACCTTTTTAAAAAAATTACAAAATTGAATTTATTGAGTTTCACACAAGATGCACTTATAAAATTAGTACTGAATGCCATTTTAACAGAAGACATGAACATCATTCTGAACTCCCAACACTGTCAGCAAAGGAAGTGAGCCTATTCCGAAAGGAACAACACTCGGACAACAGGATAGCTTAAGCTGCACTGAAAAGACACATCCACATCATATTCTTATTCTGATTAGGGCTATGTTTGGCAAAGTTTTCCCCAAAACTATTCTCATTCACCGTGGACACTGTTCCTTTTGGTGGAGAAAATGGTTAAAAAAAAAAAAAAAAAAATTCTAAAATGAGGCTTTACTGAAACATGCACAAAGCAAATTATCTTTTCATTTTTACCTTAAAATACTTTATGGTCTCACAAAGCATTTCTGTAATAGTTTCTTTTACCTCATGTGAACATTAAGCTTCAGATTTCTTAAGTTAATGCAAAACACCCAGTCCACTTTCATATTTCAAATGAAGAAGCCAATGCATTAAAGCTTGTTTTATGTTTCACCCAGGAAACAGACAAATCATCACCTAAAATTTACCCCTGAATATCACATGCCTGAAATAGCGGCACAGGAACTGAACTTCAAAATAAAAACACTGAAGGAAATAACAGCAGTGATGTCTGGACACTCTGAAATCAGATGTAAAATTTTTATAAAAATGCAGAAAGGTTTCTTGAGATAAAATGTGATGGAAAATAACCTGTCCTGTGATGCAAGCCACAAAATAATAATTAAGCAGAAATGGACTTTTGATCTCAAACAAAACCAAAAGAGCACCTTTTGGTTGCTGTTCCCAAACATCCATACACAAACCGCTCCCCACACTCAGCCACCCCACATGCCCCAAATACCCACCTGCTTCCCCTCGCACGGGCCCAGGCACAAGTTCCCACCCAGACTCTCCCGGAGAGCACAGACCTTGCCCCAGGCACAGGCACGCCCAGCGACCCTCCCAACAGGACAAGGCAGGTTAGATGCCTAAGCAAGACTAGCCTGCCCACTTCTCCTACAATATTGACTTTAAAACTGTTATTTTAAAAGCCCGGGTTTCAGTCAACATCTTTGAATTTTGTACACTGACAAAGAACCCCAAATCCTTGCAACTGTAACAATTTATGAAGCAATTAGTTTTAAAGTAAAACCAGTTAACTCTACACTGAAGTTAACATTGCCTTTTCAGTATAAAAAAGTACCTTTTTGAAAGGGAATTTCTATTTTGTCCACTGCAATTAAACAATACACAGCTCACATTTTGCTTTAAAGAGTAAACTGAAAAACTGTGAAACATTTTCCCAGTGATGCATACCCTTCATTGATATTTTTGTAAATAGACAAACTGGCTTAGGCCTTTTTCTTCCCCCCTATAAAATGCTACTATTCATCATGTCTTATTTAAGGTAGCCTTATTCTGATTAATTCAGATACATCTTCAGGGATTATTCTGGTGGTAAGAACATCTATCTTGACTTAAGTTTAATTATTTTTTAAAATGCTTTGGCAGATGAAGCAGACTTTGAAACCTGTTTATGAAAACAGGAGGAGACAGGGAAGGTAATGTGGTGAAAGCTTCACAGTTTTTCAGGTACACATCCTCATACTGGAGACCTCGTGGCAAAACAGGACGCTCCAGAAGCACAGGCTGACAGCGCGGAAGTGAGTCTGAGGTTGTTCTAGGTGGCCCGGAAGTGACGAGCAGGAAGAAGCTCCCAAACAGTCCAGACGGGAGGTCGCTGCCATTCTGTGACCTGACCTTCAGCCAGACCACATTACTGGAAGATACTAAGAGTTGCTTTCCATTAATAATTTAAGTTTTAAAATAAATATCTCAGTGCCACTTTCAGTGTCTGTCTGTCCCGGGAGCACAGCTCGGCTGCCCAGGGACATGGCACTGGGCACATGGAACCACAGAGCTCAGTCAATGCGATTTCCACAGATTGTGAACCTGTCTATCTCCAACAAATCTTTCTTTGAGGACCTGTGTTTTAATTCAGAGTTTTCCTGCGTAATGTCCTTCTCATCGCCATCTGGAGTCGTCAGAAACTGATCAGAATTGCTCATCACAAGTAAAGGTGTTACATTTTCCTTTTGATGGGCAGGCTGGCTGGTGACTGAGGCAGACAGGTTTTCTTCTGTGGAAAAACAGATCCTTCAATGAGAAATTATTTCCCTCCAACTTATAATAAATATGAACTCATCATCAGAGTGGCACTGGAAGAAAGTGTAAATGATAAGCAAACGTTGTACAAGCAGTCATAATTTATAATGAAACTTATAGGCTACGCCATTTCTGTTTGCTCAACCAGAATTTTGTAGAAAGGCTAGGCTATTACATGGCTCTAATCACACATATAATGCCAATCTGCAGCCTGTCCCTCCTCTATGTGTAGTCACTTCTCACTTTAGCTAGACTTAGTCCGCATTCCACAGCACAGCAAAAACCAACCAATGAAACACCAAATGTTTATTTGGGCCCAGGGACCTGGAGCCTGGCTTGGGGGACATGAGCTGGGGCCCACACCCACCAATCTCTGAATCATACATTCAGTTCTTAAGAGAAGCAACTTCATCAGGGTAGAAAAGATGTACCACAAACTGTACACATTTAAATTGAATAATGTGACGAGTGTTGACATACATACACACCTGCTGACACCATTCCCCTGCCTTGGGCCTTCCGATGTGTGTGCTGGTCTCCCGGAAGGTGCCATGTCTTTGCTGCTGGGGGAGTGCCCCCAACTCCCCATCACACTTCCCTTTCCCCCAACCCCGCTTTAGTGTCCTCTCAGCACTCACTCACTGCCACCTGACAACACTCATTCGCTTATGTGCTCTCTTCCCTTCCATGACAGTCTAGGGAGCCCTGCCTTAGTCCCACTGCGTATCCCCATGTCAGAGCTGCTCCCTCATCCTCTACTGAACGGGGAATAAACATGAAAAATCAGCACTGCCACTAGGTGTATCTGTGATGACATCTAAACAGAAGCATTAAAAAGAACAACTAAGCAAAGTGAAATCCAATCTTGAAAGTGTTCACTAAACATTTACTAGAGAGAGTTCAGAGAACTGACTCTTCAGAAATGATGCGGAGAAGTGACCACAAGAACCCAACCTACCTGGAGAGGGTTTACACTTGCTTTGGGATTTACTGGGCGGTTTTCCAGGCGTGCTGGGGGTGGGACGGTTAAACAACTTCTCTTCCATTTTGGCTTCCTTCACATATTGGCATGATTTTCCCAACAGCACGATGCTATTAAGTACTTTCAGGGATATCAACCTAAAACCAGAAAGAGACAACCAACCAAATTCATCTGTATCATGAAGCCTCCTTCTACACACAGGAGTGTGCTGGGGCGTGACGAGAAGAGGGGGGACCCAGGGTCTGAGACACAGTTCCTTACGCAAAAGCCTGATTGTCCTGGGACTTCTTTATCACAGGGAAATTTATATTAAACTCCTTAGTTCTCTTCTGTAAGAGGAACTTACACCACTTAAAAGTTATACCTTCTAGTTATGTAACATTTATTCTCTTCTTAAATCACTTAGAAGTATTACCATTCAAATTACTTAACATTTATTCTCCTATTACAAACAAATACATTTAGGAAATGCAGATGAACAACAAAAGTAAAACAACTTATAATTCCGTACCCAGTGCTAATCACTGTGACATGTGGTGAGCTACTTTTCATTCGTTTTGCTATCGAGTATAAATTGGTCTGTCCTTTTCACTGTTCCAAATAGGGTCCCTTTTACAAAACAGGAGGGGACAGGAGTTCGGAGCCAGAGCACCAGCTCTGGGGCCAAGCATCTGAGTTCAAATCCCGATTCTGGTGCTTGGAGGCTGTGGACCTGACTAGTTTCTTCACCAGTCAATCAATACAGATGATTTGGGAAGGTGCTCAGAACAGTGCTTGGCACATAGAAATGTCAACCAATTTTGTTATTTTATTATCATTATTGTTTTAAGAAAACAATGTATCATGAATATTTTTCCTATCAGTTAATGTTCCTCAGTGACATTATTTTAATGGACTTATAATATTTCACTGTATGGGTTATCACAGAACAAAATCCCCAAAGCCTTCAGTTTTGGGATAGATGATTCTGAATATTTTCCTTCTATGAAAAAGGTTCTGATTCAGAAAACTTACATTAAATCTCTATTTCCTTAAACTCCTAGATAGCTATAATTACAGAAGCAAGGTTTCTAGGCCAAATGTGGGGAAAACCCTGAAAACAACTCTGCGCATGGGAATCTCCTCACACATGGCCCTTCTGATGCTGCACTGAGGTTCTCGGTGCTGACAGTTCTCGGTGAGTGAGGAAGCAGGGTGCCGTTGCTTCTAAGATAAAATCCAGCAATTACTCATTCTGGTCAGGGGGGGAAGTCTGGGGAGGGGCCTGGCAGGAGGTCAAAGCAAGAGGCGAAAGACTTCCTTCATGGTCCCCAGAAGCTAGGAAGGCAAACAGAGGGCCTCACACAACTCCACGGCCCAGGACCTTCCACAGGCACATTCCCCACTTTACCCCACCCAACTTTGCTGGGAACTCCTTACTCAGACCTTCCCCTGCTTCCTTGACGCCACCCAGCGGATGCCTAACAGGATTACTTACTATTAATAGATCAAAACAAAACAAAGCAGACATCTCACGGGCTTCCCCATCACAGTAAACAGAAATCCTGTTACCCGAACTGCTTGAGCCCCACTCTCTGTAATCACACTTGATTTTTCTCATCCCTCACACCTCACATCCAATCCATCCATCAGCAAGTCCTGCCCAGACCTTCAGAATACACACCTGGCTGACAAACTTCCCACGGTACTGCTACCATCCAACCTCAGCCATGTCACCTTGCCCTGCAGTGACCATGACCACCACCTGGTCCGCCCTGACTCCTGCTTCTCCTCTTGCCACACACACACGTTCTCTGCACAGTGGCCACAGTGGCCACAAAGGCCCTGGCAAGGAGCCAAGGGGACCCAGCTTTCTTCTGCTTAGAACCTTCCAGTGGTCGCCCCTCCCTTAGAGCTGACACCTGGGCCCTGCCCACAGCTCTGACTGCTCCTCGCACCAGGCCTGTTGTTCCCCTTTGCAGAGGCTGCTCTCTTCCCAGGCATCGCAGGGCTTTCTGCTGCCCTGAGTCCAGTCTCCACCGAAATACCCACCCTCGCCGTTCGTTGTCCTCACCGTTCTCCCCAAGGCGACCACCTCCATCATGCTCCTTCTCCTTACACTACGTTTCTCTTCCTGATGCTTACTACCAACTGTTGCTTTACAATGACTTGTATTCCTGGTTGTTGCCTCTTTCCCCACTAGGAGTGCAGTGACAGGAAGGAAGGTATGTGTCGTCTTTTCAGGTGGTTGCCAGGCTGGCACTGGGAGCAGGACTGGCATCCAGTTGGTACTCACTGAACACAGCAGAGGGCAGAGGCTGCCAGCTCCCCACCCCCGGCTCAGCAAGGGAGAGAGGCTGGGGCGGGGAGAGCCAGCATGTCATAGGATGCACCTAACTGAATTCTGACTTGCTTTTGCTGAAGAGAGATTCCTGAGCTTGGTAGAATTAAGGAATCAAGAAGGCTTCATAGACAAGGTGGCTTGAAGAAAGTTTTTAAGAGAAGAGGATAATTTGGCTATCACCCGATAGAGGATAATTAGAATAAATCACCAGAATGGAAAGGTTGGTGAGCAGATGTACCCAGCTGGTGTGTAGAGGGAAGAAGCGGTGAGACATTGTGGGAGACTGTGAGTTATAAGTAATGCAGATTAAAGAATACCCACTTTGGTGTATGCACAGGAAACTTAAACTAAACAAACGTTTTCTGATAGAGCATAGATATGCTTCACAGCCTGATTTGTTTATATCAAGGAAAAACACTAAAATAATAAGGTTGTTAAACAGAGATGAGAGCATTTTCAGCAACCCCGCCTGATAAGGCACAAGGCTGAGAACTTCAAAGGGGGGTGGGTGTGAGGATTTGTACCAGAAGCTCGTGTTCTTTAACGCTGAAACACTGGAGCATTACCTTAATGTAGTAGGCATGTACATGTTCATTCAGAAGGAAAACGAATGGCATGTAATCTGATCGGAACTACCCCTTGCTTTGGGTATCACCGAAACTGGCCCAACACCTGAGCACAGCACCGAAGGAGTCTGGAAGCATATTCCTGACTCATGGTGCTCCGTGCAGACATTGACTGACAGTTCCTGTGCTCCTATGATGGAAGCTTCTGGGGCAGCTGTCACGTTCCAGCCACCAGGTGGACTAATGTAGGAAACCCACTCAAAATGGGAAACGAGGAACACGGATGTCTCTGGAAAGTTGACCTCATCCTAGGGGCACATTCTGGTGAGCCTCTGGCTGATGCTATGGCTGCTGTGTGTATTCCTCACTTTCCTCCTAGAGAGGCCCAGCCCTGCTATCTCTGCCTAACACTGAGCATAACCACGCCTGCACCACGGAAGCCCGGGCGACAGGGTCTCTTTGCCCTTTTTAAGTCAGCCAGTCTAGAGCTGGGCCAGGGTACTCATCACAAATTCACTTCTTGAGAAAGCTAACAATGGCAAAAATATCATTTTATACTGCTATCTTCTTACCATTTCTTTCCCCAACCAGAGTGTAAGCAACATGCGACCAACACATTTGCAGATAAAAGTTCAGCCAGTCACAGGCAAAGAAACGACATTTCTGCATGTTCTTTGGGTTTATGTGACACAGACCTTAAGTGTGTTAAACCATTAATGTAGCAAACAGTAGAATATCAGAGAAGTTTTTGAACATAGGAAATTATCTGAATGCAATGGCAGATTTTATTTTGTAAAAAAAAATATGGTTGAAACTTAAATCCTAAGGAGAATAGGCTTTAAGTAAACAGTTTCACTAAAGGTTAAAATTAAATCTGAAGTGCTATTAATACTACCAAATAGCAGCATATTTAATTGAGTCAGAGCTTAACTGCGTCATAAACCATCTGGAGGTAGACGGTGTTAGGGAGCCTGCCCCACGGGTAGTTAGATGGGTATAGTATAACTCAGCTGCTTTTAACTTTCTATTACATCTTGCATTTAGACTGTACTGTATATAACCAAAAACATATTCAAGAACAGTTAATCTTACCCAAAATAGAAGAGTATGACACAGGCATAAGACAGGATTCCTTGTACTTTAATTGAGCTTGTTACAACTCTGATGAGCTAGCCAGAAACAAACCAAAACAACAAACAAAACACACAAACAAAACAAACAACCACAGAGTTATTAGTTAATACTTAAATAAAGAGCTCTCTATGACGACTTTAATATTTTGGGCACACACTTGTGGCCTTTGTTTAAATCCAAGTGAACAGTTCAGCTTTGTCGAGTGCTATCAAACTTGGCAGCTTGGGTAACCTTTTGTGGTAGATCTGGGTTGTTCAGGCCAATCTCGGATGCCTGGGGCAGATGCTACCTTCAACTGAAGACTCTGAAGTCACACACTGTACCTAGTTCATAAATCACTTGTACCTTATAGAGGTGCCAATCAGCTGATTTTTAAAATGAAAAACTATTCCAGAAAACAGAAATGAATTCATTCTGCTGCATGTGTCCCTGCGGGAGCTAGACCCCTTTAGTGGGCACTTTCTTTATTCTTGCTTTTTGTGTCCTTTGTTCTCTGACTCTTTTTTAAGAACCTCACCCCCACCCCCTCACCCCCAGTGACTGGTAGGGAGCAGGGAGAAAAGAAAAATCTTAAGAGGTTTCTGCTGATTAAAAACTAAATAGTACTACAAAATCAATTACATAAAGACTGGAAAATTAGTCTCTTTTGGAGTTATGGTTAAATACCTATTTTCTTCCTTAATTCATGGAAATGTAGCAGTAAAAGCATTATCCTTAGAAGTATGCTGAATAAACCTGGTGGGATCTGTCATGGGAAAATGTTTATATATTATAGCTTCACAATGTGCCCACATATAGGTATCCCCCACTTTTTGAAAGTTCACTTGACACCACTTTGCCTTTACACCTACATTAGCACCTGTTTACGCTAACAGAAAGAAATCCAAAGGGGACTGTCACTTTTACTTAAAAAGATGAAAGGCAAGCATTCAGCGTTTGATTTGCAGTGAGCTGTTACAGAGGCAGCTCACACCTCAGCCGTGAGGAGAGCAGCCCCACCAAGCTCCTTCCTGGGAACCACACCAGCATCTCAGAACCAGTATGCCAGAGATTTGAACAGTTTCTGTGAGTATTTGTGGCTTTAGCTCGATTTATTTTGTGAATCTGTTAGCAAGATGGGTCCTAAAGTATCAGAAAAGCTTAACATGGCTTGGAAGGTGATGCTTACTGTAAAACTGGACATACTTAAGCATTTTAATTGTGGTGAATGAAATAAAGACACATAAATGAACAGTAACTGCCTCTTCAATTTATACTGTTTCAGTTCATAAGAGCTCTACTTTCAGATGGCAGGAAAAACCTGTATTAGGGTCTAGGGTAACTGCTATATAAAAATGGAAAATCAGGGAAAATATGCGACCTTATCTAGAAACATTAGTTTATTAGGTTGTCTTAAATAAACATCATAAGATACACTTAAAACAATACTTTTAAAATGATGCTAATGAAAGAACAATTGGGAGGAGATATATGGAATAAATAAAGTTTTACTATGAGAAAACTGATATGGCAGTCCTCATCATTTCCTCTCTGAGGAAAAGACCTGTTGTACAAACATTTCTGCTGGAGATTAATGTGGCTCTAGGATTTTATTTATTAATATGAAAGGCAAACCAATGTTCACATTCCAGGCTAAAACAACTTCATTTTTTTCTAGTATATTATTAGGTAACTTTAAGGTACATATATGTCCAAAGCTGAATTTCCATGAGACCTTAATATGTAATTTCTTTTACTTTTGGTGGGGATATAATGTCATTTTTGGAACTATGGTACCATGTAAAAGTAAGCATTGCCACTCTTGGGCCTTAATTAAAGAAATGATTACCAAGACCTTGGTATATTCCTCAAAGTTCCTAGATGTTTGCCAAAGTTACGGAGTCACTTCGAGAAAAGCAAAAAACAAAAATAAAAATACAACAGATCACTGCATATTTATACAAATCCCCTTTGAAAATACAGGTTTTCCACAAGTGTTTTGTTAATTATTAATTAAAATTAAATTTTTTGGTGTAACCATATAAACTCATTTAAAGACAAAAATCTTTAAATACTAAATTAAAAATTCATACTAATTATGAATAGTTTTCTAGCAAGTAAGTTACTAATTATTTGCCAAAGTTTTACTACTACAAATGTTACTGTAATGTATAACCTCGCCTATAAATCATGTTACTTTTATAACTACCTCTTTAGGATAAATTCCTAGAAGGAATGAATAGTCAAACTGCCCTTTAGAAATGCTGGGTCAATTTATACTTATACCAATATGTGTTATAGTGGCCACACCAATGCCTTACACCACGTATTCCCATTAAAAACAAAACAAAACAAAATTTTGCCAAATGAATAAGTAAAGAATGTTCTCATTGTTAGAAAAGCCATCACATGACAGTTCTTTAATATAACTCATCTACTGGATGGCTCAAATTTAAAAAAATTGATGTTATAATTTAAAACAAATTGCCTTCCAAGTCATTTGCCTTTAATTTTTATATCAAGTTCTTTTGAAACAAACTTATTGCTAATCCATTTATTAATATTCTATAATGATGGGTATCACATCATTTAATAAAAGAAGTATGGACTTACTAAAACAGCTAGTGGGAGAGGAATAAACCCCATCCTCCGTGCCACAGAGTCACTGTAATCAGTATATGCCTAGACAGAGAAAGGAGAAAGAGGCTTATGGCATTTAAACTGCATTTATAAAAAGTACTATTTATTCTCAGCAGCATATTTTCTAAACAGGTGATGTCATGAGTAAGAAGCAAACCTGGCACTGACTATGGAACTTAGTAAATGTTCTTAAGTTTTAAATACAAAGCTGCCATAACTGTTACAATGCTGCAAAATCATGCCCTATTTATGTTTATTATTATTAATTTTAATTAACTTGTAAACATTTACTGTCAAGAACAGAGTTTGTATAAGAAGTTTATATAGCTTTCCCTTAACAAATATTCCGTGCTAAATTAAATCACTGTCAGTTAGTTGCAGATTATGTCTTTGATGCAATGCTCACATTTTTCTGTCGACTGCTAACAAGGTCAAAAGCAAGGCTGGCTCTGTATTCACTGTAGACCTAAGGACAAATAAGAATGCAATATTGAGTAATACAGTGCAAATATGTAATGTGGAAAGACATATTTTGTAGATAAAAACGTTTAATAATTAACCACAAAAAGGTTCTAATAACCAAGCAGACATCTGGGTAGTGTTTCTCTATTTGTTTTCCTACAATAAAGATAAAACACAGCCTCAATCCCAACTGTTATGTTCACAAACCTTTAAAAGGTTTCTTGTCAAAGAGGGATAAATACTCTGGGGGGAAGAGTGTCTGCTTTAAGTAGTAGATAGACATAAAATAACTTTGAAATTTTAAATTAAATAATCCACTTAAAATTATTATTGTATATCTAATGATAATGATGCCTTCTTAGAAAAATGGATGCTGATATAAAACTGAGAGAACACAGCAGTTATGAATGTACTGCAAATTGTCATTTCCATTAATGGCTGCCCTAAGTACCTGAATCACGCCTATTAACTTTGACTTCAGATGTTGAGAAAATGATGCCATAAAAAGGGACTCATTCTGTGTTGAGGAAGCCAAGAGACTAAATGGAGAAATTACTTACTTCATCAGTGCTTCATTGAAAAGTGTAAAATTGTATTTTATCCTATTAAACCATTCAGAAACCCATTATCAAATCATTGTATTGCAGCAGTTTCAACTGCATTAAATTTTAAATCTTTGCCTTTTGAAGTAAAATAAGTAGCAGAGTAAAACAAAGTACAACCCAAATAAAATCTAGAGAACTGGTGAAATGACTGTCCATTTGGGCACTGATGAAGGACTGAGGGATGCACTAGACAACTTGCTTACATTCTGTAGATGAGTCTGTGGCCATATATCTATTCCTGAAAATTCTACAGATTATCTGGTTACAATATAAAGCAAATTTCTCAGTGTCATCCAACACGGCACCAGAAAAATATAAGGCTCTTGTCTTCTAAAACTTATTAGCACCTATTCATAATCATGGGGGCAGGGAGGGAAATCAATTTTTAACTATATAGTATTTAAAAATCTAGCCAGAGAGAAAACTTTTGATAGCCTGATTTTTACGTAGAAACATGGTATTTAAAAGCTTAAGTAAACAGATGGTGATAACAGTAACAGTTTATACTAACTGTGGGTTATTGACACTTGACCTCAACTACTAGTCAATCTATACCTCCACCCCAAAGTGTAAAACCAAAACTGCTTAATGCTGAAATATTATACTTTCAGTAGTGTAATAAGTTTTAGAAATTTAAAATTATAATTTTAACTTTCAAGCAGTAGTACTCTTTCATTATCTTCATTAAGGCAATAAACCTAAACGTGTCCTACAACTTTATAATATTAAGTAGCATAAGTGAACATCAAACACTAAATTGCTTATTAAAATACATACATCTGCAGTAATGTCATTAAATTTAGTGATAAAGGCATGTTTTACAATATCCACAGCAATTTCTGATGCGATCACCATACAGACATCTGGAAATAACACCCAGAGATGATCTATAAAGTATGGGGGGGAAAAGAGACAATTAAATCACTTAATATATACAGAATTCATAATATTACAGGCTACTATAGAAATGTAAAATCAACAGGGCAAAACTATAATGTTATTAATAAATAGTAACAGAGAACTAGCATTCAATTAATTATCAAAGGTGCCATATTTTACCAAGTTAAAGGATAATTCATTCAACAATACTTATTTTGTACTTTCTCTGTGCCAAATACTAGAGGGGAAGAAGCTGTGGTGAGCAGAGCCGTTCCCCCCACCCCCCATCCGCCTCATGGAGCCAACATGGGGTTACAGGTAGGCTGACTACTCAAGCAGGCTTGTTATAAAAACCTTTAATTTTATAGATGCCTCAGTGTGACAGTAAATAGCTAGTAGGAACATGTGCTTTAGTTAACTGAACTATTTTTTTCCTCTTTGATCACTATGACAATGATAGAGATCAATCATTTAGTTCACTGTCATACAGATATAATTTGTCAATTTTGCTCACTTTTACATTTAGTGAAATGTCAATTCAGTATCAAGTATTTAGTAGAAAAACAAACAAAAAACCTCCTAAGATCTTGGAGAAGAATGGGACAGGACAAGAAGAAAGTCAGAAATGTTGATGACAACCTATGGCAATTCAGGACCTGAGCTAGACACACTGACAAAGCAGTTTTAGTGAGTCTGACATCATGATGAGCTTTTGGGAATCTCTCTTTGAACACAAACTCTGCCACTAACTGGCTATAGGACCTTGGGCAAGTTCTTTACTGATCTAAGTAAAGAACAAAATAGAAGTACTACACCTCACCATTATGGAATTAAATGAGATAATGATGACAAGTGCATAGGAATGTGCAAGGCATACCAAAAAGGTAGAACTATTTTTGTTATTCATAATCTTGGGAATTTAGGAAAAGCATCCATAAATGGCACTTTGGTTAAATAAAAAGGAAATTTAAAAAATGACTACAAAAGTAAAAGAATGATGAATTCACCAACAAAAAGTCTTTCTCTTACCATGAAGGGGAACCGCAAAAAATCGAGAATGATCTGGAGGGCAGGCAGGCCCCTTGTAGCACAGGCTTCCCCCACTACGTGAGTGTTCTAGGAACCCGTCTGCATCAGCGTATCAGCTGGCCTTGTTGTGCAAGGCTGCATTTGGCTTCAGTAAATTTTTTTGGAGACTTTCAAAGCATTTGCCCATTTCACGATGGGTGATTTACACAAACATGCTGCATGACAATACACCCGCCCACACCGCATTGAGTGTTCAACAGTTTTTGACCAAAAATGGCATGACCCCTGTGCCCCACCCTCCCTATTCACCAAATCTCGTTGTGAGAAACTATTTTTGTTTTCCTGGATGAAAAAAGTCCTCAAGAGGAAACGTTTTGCTGATGTGGAAAAGATGAAACAAAAAATGACAGAAGCATTAAAAGGAATCAAACCCAAGTTCAAAACCTGTTTTGAGCAGTGGGAAAAGGGTCTCAATAGGTGTATTGCATCAAATGGAGAGTACTTTGAAGGTAACTGATGTTTAAACACATAAGAATACACAAGTTTTTATAAATTAATTCCATTTTTGGGGTGTCCCCCTCGTACTCTGCCACAATAATAACAATGTAAGAAAATCTCTTGAAAGTCAAGTACAAGTGAGACTAGGACGTGAAACATGCAGTTGCTAGCAGGCTTAGAAATACTGTTCTGGTATAGCCCTGCTTCGGAATCGCTGGTCACAGTGGGCTCTGCTGGGACCAGCCCCCCATGCCTACTCCTCTGCCTCTGGTGGACACCTGTTAACTGGCTTACTCGTAGTTATAAACCAAAAATCCAGGTACACAGAGAATCTAGGTGTGTGTGTGGAGGGCCATGCCTCCACTTGTCAGGCAGCCTTTGGATCCTTTCATATTAGAACTCAAGCTGTAAAACATACCATTTGACTTTATGATTTCTACAAAAAAATAACTTCTGAAAATATACTTCCAAGATCATACATCTCATTTTATATCCGTTTCTAATTTTTCACAGGTACTTGAAAACTAACAATGCATCAAAATAAATTAGCAAGAAGTTATTAAATGCCTATATCATGCATAGTACGGGGGTAACAAATAAGATACAAAACATGGTCTCAGTGTCTGAGGACGAAGTTGCACAAAAATGTCAGACCATTAGAAGGCTCTAAATTACTTGAGATACCTAAGAACGTGATCATTTCCCACAAGCTCACTCATTTCAGCATTACCAGACTGTGCTGTAATTAACTGTCTATTTCCTGTATAAGCCTGTGAGTGCAAATGTACCTCAGTATTAATACTTTGTACATGTGCCACAGTATACATTCAGTGAATGTCTACCAAGTGAATAGATGATGAGAATTCATGCAATCTTCACAACTTCCCATCAGCTTTAATTCAGAGACATACACAAGTAACAACTTCTTTAATTTATCCTTATTCAAAGTGCTAATTAAAAGGCAGTGAATAAGTAAAAAACAAATGTTAAGAAAGAGCAGAAGTTTTGGTGAACCGCTAATATAAAAATATCGGACTGTATGTAGATTACCACAGCACACTACAGTTAAAAAAATAAAGAGGCTAGGAAGCTGTAGCTCTTGGCAGGATTCTCTTACCCACTGCATAGACAGCCCTAGAGACACTGTATAGTTTATGGGTTATGATGCCATGCCATGTGGTGTAACATCCCATAAACCCCAAAGAACATCCCTGATATGTTCAGGGTATTTGGTAAATATTTCTAATTCCAAAAGAGTGGAACAGTCAGAATGCTTTAAAGTTTTCTGCAATATGCATTTTATCTCATGTAAAATAATGACTTATGGTTCACGAGTAAAATCAGAAGTCACTGGGTTTGTTAAAAGCTATTTACCTGGATTCCAAGAAAACTGTTCCATGTTTCTTAGACACACTATTAGCAAAAGAACATAATTTGTGAATCGTTCCTTGATATCTGAAAAAAAATAAACATAAAAATTCTTACTTCACATAATGTAATATAGTACATATATAATTTTTTTAGTTAAATCATGATCAAATTATTCCATTAAGTACAAATATCTCTAAAATAAATACACTATTTTATATATAGGATGGTAGTACATTGGTAAATCATTTCTTTTACCAACATAATTCTAGTATGGAAAAATCCAGTTTTCTACAAACTTCAAAAAATATTCAAACCATCAATCTACTCTGATTGAGTCAGATTCCTCCAATGGTCTTTGGAGACATATGACAACTGTCTTCATTTTACAGAAGAAAAAACGAAAAGCAGTGGGTAAAATACACAACAGTAGCATAAAAGCCCCATATCCCTGACTGTTTCCAACCTGATGAACAGTAAGTGCACAAGCATCGACCTAATGAATCCTCTGGCTAAGAGGGTATTGCTATCACAAGAGCATTTCTTAGGACATATGCATAACTCAGGGAAAAAGAACCACTCCAAAATTAGGCTTCATAATGATATTTCTCATAAGTTACTACGTATTCTCAGCTTAGTCTGAATGAATTTCATAAAAGTAGATAACTAAATTCTTGCTAAAAGCTAGTTTATGCATTTCACTTTATAAGCTATTTTCTTATTAACAGTCTGAGATACTACGTAATCAAGAAACAAAAAAATAAATCTATCTGCAATAAGTCTGGCACACCCACTACTTGTGTGGATCTATGCAGTGGTGGGAGCTGTAGCCAGAGCAATCACTCATATAGTGACGCACCTCAAAGCCTGTACACCTCTTTGCTATTGTTTCCCTAATCTAGCATCTCAGTGATTCCAGGCCCCACCTTGCATTCCATTTGTGGGAACCCCTGCAGCCCTCTGCATTTCACCTCTGCCTTGACATCCTTCCTTAGATTGTCTTGGCTTCTCTTATTTCCGCTGTTCTCTGTTACTCCTACAGCAAATGAGCAGACATTTATCCCACAGCCAAACCCTGGCTGCTGTAAGTGAGCTGGCATTTTCCACATATGTCTCCCCTGAATCCCTAACCCTTTCCAGCCAGGAGCAGTCCCCTATTTTCCAGGGCAGCTCAGCTCTTCACCCTTATTCGTGAGGGGTCTGAGCTGTCATAATTCTGCTCTTAGTGCAGTGACCCTGGCAAAGTCAAATCACTTTCTCTGTGTTTTAGTTTCCACATCTATGAAACAGAATAATTACCACCTGCTACAAAGAAATTTCTGGATTCATGAGAAGTTGCTGAAAGTATAAGGTGCTATATAAATGTTTGTAATTTTTTATTATCTTAAATATCCTGAGACTGTAATAACAAAGATAACATGTAAGCTTAGTAAAGATGCTGAGAGAGTAAGAAAAAGGACAGCTTAAGTCTAAGAAACAGTAGTCCACAGGAAACATGACATTCAAGTTTCAGAATAAGTTGCTAAATACTGAGCAAAGCTACAAGTAGAATCTAATTGTACATACCGCTATTTGACATTTGAAAAAGATTGTTCTTTTCAAACTTCTTGAAAACACTTCCTTTAATTTCAACAAACTGAAATAATAAATAGAAACAGTATCTTTATCACCTTAATAGTTTAAAAAATGAGCATAGTAAGTATAAAACTTCCTGGCAAATAAATAACATTTAGAAAAAATAATTTATCCTATCTAGAATATTGCTGTTATAGTGCCCAATCACCTCAAAATATACATTAAAAATGTCATACTTACATTATTAGACATCATGATAGTAAGCAGTGACTTGTTGTGTGAGTTAAAAGCTACATTGAGAGTTGTTGCTTGAACCATTATAAGAATAGCATGCAAAACTAGCAGTAAGTGGTGTCAAGGAAAAAACTCAAGTCTGTTTTCATGTTCTATTCATAGATAATACTACACAATTTTCAAAGTGAATAATAAAGAAGAAAGATGACTAGGTTTTCAAAATCAAGTCTTATGCAAGTATTTTATCATTGCTGTAATTTGTCTACCAACTGTATTTGATATAAATTTGACAGGATTAAGATTACACTACCAGTATGAAACAGACAAAAGCGGCAACCACGCACTTAGCATGTGAGTCCTGGAATATAGCTGTCATGTTCTTTCTAGAGCTCTGGCACTGGGCACAATGCTTGGGAAATAGGTCCCTAAAATATTTTGTTAAACAAATGGAATAAATTATAGTAAATACCAAAAGGAGACACTTAGCAAAATATACTCTGAATTAAGAATATCTGCATTCGATGCATGGGTGATGTGATGTGGACTTGTACATCTGGAAACTATCTAATTGTTATCAATCAATGTCACCCCATTAAATTTAACAACAACAAAAAAAGATTATCTGCATTCTAAAATAGAACAGAGCACCAAGTAAAAGTTAATCTGGAAGTGATCTTCTATGGTTCTTCAGGGGAGGGGAAACTTAAGACAGTAAGAAATGTCTGATAAAATTAAGATCCTTCTTCATATGTCATTTTTGAACACATCGCAAGTTGCAGGATTATATTCATATTACATAGAGAACAGTTTATTTAAATCAGAACCATAACTGTTTTATTCCATTATACTTGGAACAAGTTTTTACTCTCAGAGAAATCTTCCCACTTAGTCCCTTAACTTTCCAAGTATTAATCCAATCCTTTCAAGTATCACTGTTTCAGAGACAGTATGAAAAAAATCACGACACATTCCTATGAATAAGTTTTGACCCCATGTGGAACCTAAGAGTTGGTATGCATATATGTGTACATATACATGAACAGGTTCACACACACCTTATTTGTATATCGTAAAACTTTTACTCTTCAAAAGAAGAGCTTTAAGACGGGGGTGCAGGAGAAGAATAAAACCTCCAAAATTCCTCCCAACCAATTTCAAATTTTACTTCTATATGCACTGCAGATTTTAAGGCCAAGATTATAACAAGAAATTCATAGTCTTAAAGATAACTTCAAAATAATTCCAATATAAGTACAAAAAAGTTACATAGATCTTTGTAAATGTAAAGTATGTATAGATACTATCCTTTCATTCAAAAATCTTTCCACATCATCAGTTACACCTAGAATTTTAGCAGTTCAAATGCATAAATGAGACTAATTTACAATCGCTATTATAATTTACAATCGCTATTATAACTAATTTCTCAAGAGAAAGAAGACATTTCACGTTAGTGTTTAGGATACACACACAAGACACTTAACTTTAAATCTGAGAAAAAACTAACCAAATAAAATTATGTAGAATACACAATGATTGTTGGAATTTCTGATACATCTAAAAGGATACACACATAGAGAACGGCCATGAAAAAGTGAGGAATCACCCCAATGTGGGCCCTTTTTCTTTCTTTAGGCTCTGTTGCTGTCCAATAGAGAGCATCTAATATATCTTGTCCAAATGATGAAAACAGACGATCTGCTACCTAAAGAGAAAAATTGTCAAGTATTTAATATTCCATTTAAATATAACTAAAATTCAGAACCAACTAAAACACTAGAAAACTGACTTTTTAAATCCCATTAGAAGGTAAGCTCTCAAAGAGCAGAACCTCGTTCACTTGCTCACTGGTGTATCTTTATTCTCTAACACACAGTGAGTGCTCAAATATTCATATGATTTGAATGGGACTTTGTCTAATTAGCTATGTTTGTAACAAAAAAGTCTTATATGCTGGCAAAAATAAAAAGAAGAGGACCTATCAAAATCATAGTTCCTCTGACTTTCACTATCTCAATTCAAATTCAGGATTCATTCAAACTTCAATCCTTTAGGACAAATATGTCATTTGACCCATTCTATTCATATCTGTATTTGTAAATAACAGTAACTGTAATTTGACATTTATTGTACAGAACATAATATGCAGATTTACTTCCTGAAGACATTTTCAAGTACTGGTCTCCATGAATATAATATGACAAATAAAAAGAAGCACATTTACAAAAATAAAATTTTTTTTTAAAAAGGAGGAGGTATTATTCAGGACTCAGCTGGAATGGCATGTTCTATGAGAAGCCTTTCCCACACTGATTTCTTGTGTCTCCGAGTCTCTAATGCCACCACCTGTTATTTTGCATCATGGTAGGTATCATTTTCTGATACCTCTTGTTTACTGTCTACCTCCCATCTGAAGGATATTAGCTCCATGACTGTAGGCTGTGTTCACCTCTGGATCTTCAGGCTCTGAGACAGTGCTTGGCATACAAGAAATGTCAATTAAATGTTTGCTGAGGAAAAGAATAATAGCTACCAGGTAAGGAACGTGCCTGGCATTGAGCTAAGCCCTTTCTACATACTCTTATTTTATCCTCTCAATTCCCTCACTGTCTCATTTTACAGATGAGTAATTGAGGATTAGAGACATTCAACATCCAGTAGCATGTGCAGGATTGGAGGTGGTTTCTCTTTAGGCTAGAGCCTGGACTCTTCTTGTTCACTATGCTTGAAATACATCAAATACAGTCTACAAAGTGAGTTTAAGTATTAGAACCATTTTCATCAGCAGTTTATGAATCCTTTTTCTTGACTTATTTCCTAGTAAGTAATAATACCATCTTGTCGAGAGCTTTGTGAATCAGGAGGCAGACACATCAAATTTGGGGGTAGCAAGAAGCCCTTGTCACCTGTAACTGCCTAGAACAGGGGTGTCTAACCTTTTGGCTTCCCTGGGCCACATTGGAAGAACTGTCATGGGTCACATATAAAATACACTAACACTAACAATAGCTGATAACCGAAAAAAAAAAAAAAAAATCACAAAAAAATTTCATAATGTTTTTAAAAAGTTTACGAATTTGTTTTGGGCCACATTCAAAGCCGTCCTAGGCCGCCAGGGCTCACAGGCCATGGGGTGGACAAGCCTGGCCTGGAGGGAAGGCAGTAAAGGACAGGCTGCGCTCTCCAAGTCGGGGGAGAGCAGGGTGGCTACTCTGCCTCCCTCACTTCACCCACCTCCACCTGCACCTACTTGATGAGGAAAAGCAAGTGTACAGCATCAAGCCTACAACGAGGAAGCTGAGGGAGCTTTGAAATCACCTCGGTGAGTGGACCTAGGAATAACCAGGGATGGCTCAGGTTCCATGTCTCCTTCAACAAGGTGGGAAGCCCTCGTGTATTACAGCGATCAGATTGAGAGCAGAAAAGCCAGTGGCCCACATCCCCTCATCGGTCCACTCATTAGGAAAAATCCCTTCCTGGCTCATTTAAGATAGGCAAGCCTTACTTACATTCCTAAAACGTAGTACAGAAAAATGCAATTAGAATCTCAGAAATTTACAATGTAGCTTACTGTTTAAAGAACTTATTGATTCTTCCAGAATTTTTTTGCTTTGTGTAACTGTTTATCTTTTATACAAATGAAGATTTTCATATCCTACTTTAAGTTTAAAGTAACACAGATTGCATTAAAAATGTTACATACTTGGAGAAATTAGGAATCATGTTTACTTGCTCTCTAAAAATTCAAAGCAATTTAAATGTAAATCTATTATAGCAAACATGTATCTAATCCTAACATTTTCTTCACAATTTTCAAAGTTCTAGCAAAAAGTAGATATGGGTTCCCAACAAATATGCTGAGCAAATCTCCCCACCATTTGACAGTTTATCTTCTCAGGGGCAATGAGATGTAGGCAGCAGAAACCGCTCCTCACACTGGACAAGCCATGCCCTGACCTGCTGCTACCATAGCATCCCAGGACCAGCCGTACAGGCACCATCTTGTTAGGAAGATTCTCTAGCCCTAGCCCAGACCTAATGAATCAGAATATGCATTTTAACAAGGTCCCCAAGTGACTGGACTAACACTGAAGGCCAGAACAGCCCTCCTAGAGCTAGGAGTCTGTGCAGGCAGGCGCTGGGCTGAGCAGGCAGGTAAGTGAGGGCTGTCACTCACCTCGAGCATATTGTAGATGATATAGAGCTTGATGACCGACTGCCCCCTTATCAGGTGATACATCATGGAGTAGTCAACATAGTGCATCATAAAATAGCAGATTACCAAAATGACACCCTTCAAAATGTCACACACCTGGGCAGGCTGAAGCAAACGTCTGTCTCTGCAACATATCACAATAAAAATATGTTTTACATTATGTAAATTTTAAATTATTTCAGGATGCTAAAACCAAAACTGTTCTAAATGCTAAAAATTCTAATTCTCTGCCTTTCTATGAAGTCTTTACTCCTTACTTAAAGGATTCTCTGTTCATTCTTAATGAATAACCTTAAAGAAAAAGTTTTTGAATTTAAATAGACATATAAGGAAAGTGAAAAGGATACATGATGTAA
>PVKE010001335.1:0-102981 GCA_004027555.1 Craseonycteris thonglongyai
AAAAAAAAAAAAAAAAAAAAAAAAAAAAAATCTCAAGCAACTGGCAAAATTTTTTTTTGTGCCGGTGGCTTGAGTTTCGGTTAATGGGGAATCTATGAGGGGTGTCCGGAATAGATCCGGCCACAGATGCCTCTATTTTTCATATTACGTGGCTGGATGGATACTTTCTGGACAGCCCTGGTATTTTGGCTTTCTTTCTCATCCCTCTTCTGCTCTGCCCTGGTCCCCAGAGCTAAGAGGCACCTGGAGAGGTCATCGGGGGGCCATCTCTGGCCTTTGGGCAGACAGCGGTCCCTTGTACAGAGGGGTCTGGTCTGGAACTCTGCCGTTGGTAACTGAACAGCCTCCTGAGTTTTGACCACTTTGAAATACAAGAGATTCTTCCTTATGTCCAACCCGAACTCCGATGCTTGAATTCACGCCGGCTTTCCTGTGGCCAGGTCTTGGCGCTTCACAGCCTGGGTCTGGGCCTCTCCTGCTGCCCAGAGCGTCTTCTCTCTCTGGGGCCTGCGGTCCTGGTTCTGGGTCACAGGTTGTAGAGATGCCCAGAGCCAGCTGCCGGGCTGTGCCGGAGAGTCAGAGACCCGGATGAGGGCAGGGTGATTCTGTAGACCGGGGTCTGCAGACTTGTGGCCCAGGGGCTACACTGGCTTCTGGGAATCATTCGTTTGACTTACATGAAAGGTCACACAAAGATGGAGACTTCTGACTTCTCAAAATGTAAAGATCCCATCTTTTGGTCCCACATTGCCCGGGGCCACATGTTCCCTCCACTGGGGCTGTGCTCTGCTGTTCATTGTCCCCAGGGTCCCCATCTGCGCCCCTTGCTTGTCCCTATAAGTGGTAGGGATTCTGAGCGCCAGCTGGCCTCTTATCCACGCGAGGAGGGAAGTCTCTGCTCTGGTCATTAACGGCCTCTTAAAAGCATGCAGACAATAGGATGGCAACAGTAGCCACGATCCAGGAGGGGAAGCAGTCACCCGTAGTAGGACGTTAATCCCAGCCTGGCTTCCCTCCTCACCCCCGGCTGGAGCAGGCTTGGGGTTGGGCACCCACAGAGCCTGACTTCGATACTCCGCACCCAGCGTCGGCCATGCATTCCTGCCCCCGGCCACGGCCGCGGCGCGGAGCTGGGGGTTGTCCGTGGTTGTGGATCCTGCGTTCTGGAAGGGGAGCAAGCCGGGTTGCTTGGGGACTTGTACCCTATTAATCCTCCAAATATGTCCTTACTTCGTGCCAGTGCACAGGTCTGGACCAGACCTGGCCCTGGTCGGGGACTCAGGCCAGGAAGCCTGTGTCCCAGTACAATGTGACAGGGCCCGTGCCGACTCATTCCTCGCTCATTTACTCGCTCGCTCCCTCACTCATTCAAGCACTGCACTTTTTAAGGCTCGTTTGTGTCCTAGGCTCCACCTCTGACCAACTCTCTACCAACCTGGTGTGCAAGTGTGATAGGGGTGCTAGCGGCCCACTTTTGGGGGATGGGTTTGGGAGATTTGGGTGAGCCATGTGACCTGCCTATCACTGTCCTCATCCAGAATAATCCAGACTTCCTAGCAGGGTTGCTGTGGGGATCAGGTGACAGCCAGAAAGCTGGTGCCCAGCCCAGTGAGAAGCCCTCCCTATGGTCCCTTTGCCCACACCTGGCTCCAGCCAGGGGCCAGTCCCCAGAGGTCGCACCCCTGTAGAAATCACTCAGCATGGTAATGACCTTTGCTCCCTTCTCGTCTTTTCCCTCAGGCCTGCCAACCACAGGTAGGAGCTTGGGGGCATCGGGGGGCATGCAATTCTGGATCTGGGGCTGGGGCCTGGGCATTCGGCGCTTCTGCCTCATCGATGGCTCCCTGCCCTGCCCGGCTTGGTTTTGGGCCTGCGGTCTTGTGCTTGGGCTGTGAGGTGCCTGGCTGAGCTGGTGTGCCGCTCTGGGCCGGCCCCGGGGCTGGGTGCTGCGGCCTCTCCACGCCTCATCCTCTGTGTCCCTCAGGGGCCAGCTGGAGATCAGCAGCCTGGTGCCCCTGGGGCCCAAGTACGTGGTGAAGTGGAACACGGCGCTGCCTCAGGTGCAGGTGGTGGAGGTGGGCCAGGAGGGCAGCGCCTACGACAAGGACCACGTGCTCATCCAGCATGCCGGCGCCAAGAAGTCCTCTGCTGCGGGCCAGACCCAGAGTGAGTACTTGCTCGACTACCGCCCTGGGAGCCGCTGCCCAGGCTCGGGGGCCCATCTGGGACCCCCAGGTGGACAGGCCGCTTGGCTGAGAGGCTCTCACTGGTTTTAGCCCCACACTGTGCACCCCCCGCCAACCCCACCTGCGCATGCACACACAGGCACATCCCGAAGTCACACCTCTACCCCCCACACAGGACACGGGCCCACTGCCCCTGTCCACTCCAGCCCCATCCGCCCTTCTGCCCACACATGTGCCCACACAGGCGACTCTGAGTCAGAAAGTGTGACTTCCAGTCCCTGCCTGGCCATTGCCCGCCTCCCTGTGTGACACCAGCAGGTGCCGCCTTTCCTCTGTGCCACAGTCCTGCCTCTCTGTCTGCCCTCTGCCCAGAGCCAACACTTCAAAATGCAGATCAGATCTGTGTGTCACCTGCCACCCCTAATCTGCCAGTGGCTTCCCCTCAGTCTCAGGACAAAGTCCTGGCTCTCACTCTGGCCGACATGCCCTCCTTGGGATGCCCTTCCACTGCCCCTCCTCAGCCCACTCTGCCCTCAAGCCCTGGAATTGGCAGTCCTGGCCTCTTGGTTCCCGGGGGGCCGGGGGTCAGCCTCCTCTCACCCCAGGGCCCTCTCCTGCCACTGCCCTTTTCCCGAACGCGCCCCTGTTCCCTGCTTTTGTCTGCTCACCCTCACTGCCATCCTCGGGCACTTCCTCAGGAAGCCTTTATGATTGCTTTGGGCTGGGCCAGCCTCCCCTCCCCCATGCCCTCAAGGCCACTTGTATTGGTGCTGTTGTCCCATGAGCGTGGCGGTAACCCTGGTGCTGGTTTGAGTTTGAGGTGGGTGTTACACGTTGTTTGGCTGAATGGAGGGTGCTGAACTGCAGGGCTGACAGAGAGGAGCCTTCAGCTGGAAGCAGCTTCCACAGGCTGGGAAGGTGCCTGGCTACACAGCCCCTCCCCCCTGGCCGGCCTCTGCCCATTGCCTGACCCTGGCGGTTGTCTCAGGAGGCGGTTGACAATTATGGGAACTCGAGGGGAGTGATGATTGCATCACCCACTCTTGCCCTGGGAGGCCTGGGCCAGATGCTATGACTCCCCTGGTCCGTGAGCAGGAGGGGCTGATTTGCCGTCCTGCCTATCTGTTCACAGAGGCCCCCCTCCCCCTCCCCCCAAGGGCTCTGGGGAGCCACCTTCAGCCCTTGCTCAGCTACCCTTCCCCCACCACTGGGACCCCTCCTTCATGACTGTTTTGTATGTGGCTGCATTCTTGAGACTAAAGTAATATGCTGCCAAACTCCCCCTTAAAGGGGAAAAGGAAGTTCTTGTTAAAGCCCAGTTGGCTGTGAGATGATTTTTTATTATATTGTTATTCAAATGTGTGCAAATATAAGACTAGGTATAATAGGCGCCTTATGCTTATGCCCTTTGAACAACCATAAAACCCAAACAAAATCGCACATGGGATAAAAATGAAGCTACAAAACAATAAAATTCAAATGAACAGCATTAATTTCACATGATGGGCGATGTTATTTTGCTGGAACCAAATTGCCCACAATGTGGATAGGACCCTATCACGAGGCTGGCTCTTCTGAGTTCTTTGCACCTGTAACTGTGGTGACCCACATTTCCCACCAGCTCACCTGTTGGGGTCCCTGCAGAATTCGTCTTTGCCCTTCGTTTGGTGTGAGCACATCACGCCTCCCCTGTCCCCCTTGCTCCTTACTAGTGACCATTCAAGTGGCACTGCTCAGTGCCAAGGTCCCTGGAAGCCGTGACACTATGCAGTAGAACGTGGCTTTGGAGTCATTATATCTAGGATGCAGAATGCATATATATATATATATGCTTTTTAGATAACATTTAAATGACAACCTAAAAGAATCCTCCCCTGTCCTCCAGATTCCATAAGACCTCAGCTTGAGAAACCATACCTGGAGAAGACAGTCCAAATTCCCTAGCGTGGCATTGGAGGTCTTCCCCACCCGGTTCTGCTGGTCCCTCCTGCTCTGTCTCTTGCTGCCCATCTCTCATGCCACCAACAGCCCATCTGTACCATCAGTAGAGACCTGGGCATCTTGCCTGCCCCCCCCCGCCCATCACTGTTCCATTGCCCTGGTATCTTTGTCCCCAGTACTTTCCACTATCTGTGGATATAATTGACGGCTTCCCCATACTTCTGCCGCTTCCCCCAAGTCACAGGCTTCATAGGAGTGAGAACCCTGTCTGTCCTGTTCACAACTGTCTCTCCAACATCTGAAATAGACCCTGGCACATAGTAGGTCCTTAGTACGTTTTTGAGCAACGTGCTGTTTATGGGCTTCCTGGTGCCACAGTGCCTTTGCACATGCTGTTCTCCTTTTCGGCAGTGCCTGGCAGTGCCTGCCACTCCTGGCTCCTGGAGGCTCCTCGCCTCTTTCAGGCTCAGCTGGTTCTCAGTCTTCTGGTCTATGACCTTCTGGATGTAGACTGAGTGTGGCCTGGATGGCAGGTGCTAGACTTCACCTGTCAAGGGATCCGTCCACCCCAGTAGACCAGAGCCTGGTAGTGTTTCCTTCTGCGTCTCTGATGCCACATCCCCAGGGCGACAGCTCTTCTCTTTTGCAGTGAGTGGATGCTTGGCTTCTTGGTGCCTTCCCACTCCTGAGGCTGAGTTGGGTCTCTCTCTGCCCAGATAAGGTGTACTTCGGGCCCCCGCGACTCTTTCAGGAGCTGCAGGACCTGCAGAAGGACCTAGCTGTGGTGGAGCAGATTACCCTCCTCATCAGCACGCTGCATGGCACCTACCAGGTACGAGGCGCTGGCCTGGCCTGGGGGGGGGGCTCCAGGCTCCTCCCTGTGGGCAGTGCCCAGACTCAGCAGATAGAGTGGGGGCTTCTCTGCTGGCCCAGCCCTGTGACGGGGCTTTGGCTCTGAGCTCCCACATTCAGCAGGAGCAGCTACGCTCCCTGTCGCTGCCTAGAAGTCTGGTGGACAGCCTCTCGTTCGGGTTGAACAGGAGCTTTGGGGCTTTGTATGTTGTTCTCTGCCCCGCGGGCTTCTAGCCCCTTTCCCGCCTGTCCCAGCCTGGAGAGGAAGCTTGCTGGGAGGGTGGGCCCTCAAAGGAGGGAGGCGAGCTCCGGGACCTCTCCCCATTGCCTCTGCCCTGGGGCTCCCTGAGGGTTGTAGGGCTGGGGGTGGCTTTCGGGGAGTCAGCAGGCTGTGTGGTAACCTCACGGGCCTCCTTAACCCTAGAACCTGAACATGACGGTGGCGCAGGACTGGTGCCTGGCCCTGCAGAGGCTGATGCGGGTGAAGGAGGAGGAGATCCACTCGGCCAACAAGTGCCGCCTCAGGCTCCTGCTTCCTGGGAAACCCGACAAGTGAGAGGCCACCGCTGGGGGCTCTGAGGGGGCGCCTGGAGGAGTCTGGTGCCTCAGTGTCCTGTGATGGGGTGGGCGCACGCACACTGCTTAGCACGGCGCAGGAGCTCGTAGTCGAATGAACGAATGAGCACATGAACGAAGCACACCCAGGGTACCCATCCTCGGACACGCCGCTGCTGACTGGTGGCATTTATGTTTTGTCCTTTCACTTACATCAGACTGTGCGGTCCCCTGGGACCAGGCCCGCGGGCTCCTCTCGTGGACCCTGCCTCCCCCCAGCTCTGCCTCTGCCCCCTGATGCCCACACCGTGGCTCATGCTCAGCGCACCCTCAGTTGGTGTGTGTGGAATTGATGACAAGCCCGGCAGAGACGGGGACAGGTCTGCTCTGTCTGACCCTCCCCGGGCTCTGTGTGGCCGGTGCTATTACCCCATTTTACAGATGAGGAAGGTGAGGCTCAGAGTTACGTGACAGGCCCAGGGCCACATGGTGAGAGGTCGAGCTGGGTTCTCAGGGGTCTGACTGAAGCGTTGCGGCTGCAGCGAGGGGCTCAGAGCCCAGGTTCAGACCCCTGGGGGGACACTGGGGGCATGCTGTTACAGCACAGTGGCTACAGGGAAGGGAAGAATGGAGCACTGTTGTTTGAGGCTGAGTCAGCAGCTTTGAGCTCTGAGCTGCTGCTCCTTGCAGAGTGACTCCAAACAGCTTCCCCCCCTCTCCCCTCGCCCCTCTGAGCCCCCTTCTCCTCATGCACCACAGAGGCTTAGTGACATTGGTCCTCTGGGCCGGGCTGGCCCATGGGGGAGAACAGACCCCTGGGAATGCTGAGGGGCCCCTGCTGCTCCAAGATGAGGCGACAGTGTGGTGACAACAGTGACCTCCATGCTGTGCCCTGATGCTGTGCATAATTCCATCCATGCATTTCTGCATTTGCTCATGTGTTCAATCAGCAAACATTTGCCAGGCACCTACCCTAGGTCAGGTGCTGGGAACAGACCCGAGTGGGACCTGTTCCTCCCCTAGAGTCCCAGTCAGACGCGTACAGGTGTCCGACAAGGCCCCTGGGAAGCTGACAGGTGGAGCCCTGCAGGGGCCTCTCGAGTTGCAGCCAGCAGAGGGCCAGGCACCTCCGGCTCTGCTAGGCACCCGTGCCGAGGCGCTGGGGGACGTGCCGCCCTCCTGGGCACATGGCGGTGGAGGGGAGAGCTGGGTACTGGCCCAGGGGGAGCCAGGCCCTTGTTTCGGGTACTCACGCTCCTCTTCTTCCTCACTGCAGGTCCGGCCGTCCCATCAGCTTCATGGTGGTCTTCATCACCCCCAACCCCCTGAGCAAGATCTCCTGGGTCAACAGGTTACACTTGGCCAAGATCGGACTCCGTGAGTTAAGGCCCGAGGAGAGCGCCTCAGGGGGGCAGGGGTAGGAGAGGGGAGGTGTGTAGGTGTGCATGTGTGGGGGCCGCCCACGCTCAGGGCAGGCTCCTGCATTGGGGGAGGTGGGTCAGTGGACAAACAACTGGAGCCAGGGTTCTGAGTCCCTTGACTCTGCTTGGACAAGTCACTTCCCCTCTCTGAGCCTGAGTTTCCCATCTGTAAAGTGACTCAGTGGTCGCCAGAGACCTGGGGGGAGGGACAGGGGAGATGGAGAGGGACTGCTAAGGGTTTTTTTTTTTGTTTTGTCTTGTTTTTCTGTGGCCGTGATAAACCTGTTCTCAAATTAGATAGTGGTAATTGCTTGCATGCTCTGAATATACTAGAAACTGGCTGACCCGTTTTAAACAGGACAGAAAACAATGGTACTGTCCCGTTTCAAACAGTATGTATGGTCCACCTAACTGACACCTTGAGTTAAGCCCGGTGAGACTCGGCTGACCAGACGGACCATTTGAAACAGGACAGTACTGTTGTTTTCTGTCCCATTTAAAATGGGAACTCTGGTTAGCCTAACTAGAAACTAGTGACGTATACACTCTAAAAGGGTGGGTTTTACGGTAGCTGAATTATATTTTCATAAAGCTGTTACCAAAATGCAATGCAGATTAGACTCAACTGATTTTCAAGCAAGGCCTCTTAATGACTTTTTTCTCCTGTGCATTGTATCCCCTAATAGTCATAATGCAGATATTAACGGGCATCTATATTTGCAGAGCGCTTCCTGTGTGCAAGCATTTTTGTAAGCATTTCATGCACCTCTTTCATTTCGCATTCGTAACACCCCTAAGCAGTAGGTCTGTTGTGAATCCCGTTTTACAGCTGAGGGTTCTGTGGCCCAGAGAAGTACAGCGACTTGCCTGAGTCACACAGCAGGAATGGGCAGGCTCTGGGCAGCTGCCCCCAGAGCCCATGCTCAATCGCTGTTCGTTCCGCCTCCTCAAGTGGGAGAGTTTCTGTCTACCAGACCGCGTTCATTAAGTTACAGTGACGGACGTGTGCTTTTTGTGAATTGACGACAGGCCCAGGTCCTTGCCAATGGCGCTATTATTCCCTGGGATGTGCTAGAATTCCCATTTGCTGATTCCAGCCGATAGCAGCCATGGTTTGGTTTTGTTTTATTTTTCATTTTTGTTTCTGCTGTGATCTTTTTTATAGATAAGTGTGTATTTCCAATAGACTCTGAAACATTTCCGGAAAGTAGCCAGGGCTTTTGTCAATGGCTTTCCTCAATTAACAGACTAGTTATGGAGTCTCTACAGTGCTTTGAGGCACAGGGGGAAAGAGCAGTAGTGGAAGCAGAAAGGTCCCTGCTGTCAAGGAACGTGCAGGGGCAGGCCGATATTACATGAGGAACAAAGCAACAGGGAGGGGCGTGCTGTGCAGGGGACAGAGCTGGGTGACATGACTGGACCCAGCCTGGGGGTCGGAACTGCTGTCAGGGAGGGCCTCTCAGAAGGTGACGACTGAAGCCGGGCAGAGAGCTAGTGATCCAGGCTTCCAAGCAGCAAGTGCAAAGGTCCTGAGGTGGGCCAGAGCTGGTGAACAGGGCCAGTGGAGGCGAGGGGCAGGTTTTCCATAAAGCGAAGGGGAGAGGTTTGGAGCTCGTTGTGGACATGAGGGGGAGCGATTGGTTGTCTCACTGACAGCCGGACGGCGTCATGACCCGATTTCCATGTAAGTGGATCCGTCCAGCCCCGGCGAACAGATGGCACACGGAGCTCGAGGAGGGAGTGGGGAGGAGGGTGTGGTATTGGAGGAGCCGGGACCAGAGGCTTCTGCTCATCCAGCCCCTTCTTGGATCTGGTGCTGACGTTGCACGCGCCTCTGCAGGATGTTTCTGGGTGACCAAGAGGCCTGGGAAGCGTGGAGGAAGGATGTAGGCAGAGGCTGGCCCTGGCCCTGGCAGAGGCTAAGTTGGCTCTCGGGCCACACGCTCCCCGGTGTGGCAGTGGCGTCTTGGGCAAGTGCCTGAGCCCTGCTTGTACACCTGCTGCAAAGGCAGGGCAATCTGTTTGAAGCGCAGGTGCTTTGCTGAGTGCGGGGCTTTGCGGTGGAGGGAGAGGGACTGAGTGATGGCAGCGCCCATGAAGTCGCTCAGCGCCCGAGATCCACGCAGCTCCACTGCAGCAAAAGTGTTCATGAAACGGGAGTCATTTGAAATCTTATTTGAATGCCTGGGTTCCCCTGGGGCTTGAATAATTTGTTCTTTTTATTTTTTTTTATTTTTTATCTGCAGAGTCTGGTGGGGAGGGGACAATAACATGAGCATGTTTGTTAGAAATAGAGTATGTTAAAAAGATTTATTCACAAAGGATGTCATTCCTTTAATTTTCTTCTTCTGTATCTTCCTCTCTCCCTGACTAGTGTGCGGAGATCACAACCCACGGACGACTGAGAAAGGAGAGGGCTGGAGTGGGGGCGGCCGGGATCCGGGAGCGCGTGTCTGTTCTGTGTCCAGGAAGGGCGGGGGTGGTGGCGGCTGGGGAATCTGGGGAGTCAGTTCACGACCCAGTATGGCTGCCACCGTGCAGTGTGGACCTGGGAAAGGCAGGCCTCTCCCCCACCCGCGGCCGGCCCCCTAAATTGAAATCAGCACCGTGTGAAGTGGAGCCAGACTGCCTAGTTCTAGGTTCAGGTCCCCATTCTGCGGCTTGCGGGCCCTCCCACCTCTCTCTGCCAGTTAGCTGCCCACCGCTCCCCCATTCCCACGGGCTCCGGAAAAGGGTGGCAGATGGAGGGAGCTAGAGAAGGAAGAGCAAGGTCGGGGTCTTCTGACTCCCCCTTTTAGTGTCCCCCCACCCACAGCTCTCAAAGCTCAGCGTCTCTGGCCCACGGGCTCCTGGAACCTCCCCAACCACGGCCTCCCAGAATCCTGGGCCAGGCAGGCTGCGGGCCGACCCCTTCCTCGCTGCCCCTGCCTTGGGTGGTCCTCCAGCCCTCAGTCCTCCTTGCCATGGATCCAGTTCCGAGGCCTGAGCACCGCCTCTGTGCTCACAGAGCTCGCACTAACCCTCACCTTCAACTGTCAACCGTCCCGAGCTCACTGCCGGGACCTGCCCGAGCCCTTGGGAGGAGGCCGAGGTGGCCTTGGGGCGTGACTTGGGGGTTACCCCAGCTGGGCAACCACAGCCACTGGCCTGGCCTCTCTGGACACCAGAGTCTCTGTCTGCAGTGTGTGGGGGGCGTTTGGAGAAGACGTGCTGAGGTCGCTCCAGCCCTGACGCGCGTGCTGGGCGGTATGAGGGGACCTCGGGTTTGGGACGGTAGAGGGGGCAGTCGGGCTGTCTGTGGGCATGGCGCTGGGACTGAGCACAGGAGTTGGGGGGGCAGGCCGGGGCTGGAGCAGCGAGCAGGTCAGCCAGTGGTGGTGGGGGGCCCAGGGCAGCTCCCCCCAGCACAGGAATGGGCGATAACTCTTAACCTCAAGGACAGTGGTCACAACTGGTCCTATTTCTTGGTTGCCTGGGATGCGCCAGCCTTATATCTGTTCTGTCGGGGCTCACAACAACTCCTTATGGTTGGAATTACTTCTCCATCTTCCCCAGATGAGGCAACGGGTTCAGAGAGGTTAAGTGTCTGGCTCAGCGTCACACTGAGGATCTGCCAGGGCCCTTGTGGCTGAGCCAGCCTCCCGCAGCTGGCAGGGTGGTTCTGCGGGTTCAGGGCTGGGGGAGCGGCAGGGGACATGGGTCCCCGGCCCTGAGCTGCTCCCCGCCACTCTCGTGTTCAGTGGGTGCTGCAGAGCCAGGCGCTAAATAAGCCCCCACTTCATGGCAATTGGAAATCACAGTTTTGCCATTGGTGCCAGTTCTTAACGTCACTTGTCCCAAGTGGGCCTTCACTTTTCAGTAGCAACAGCCTTCTTGTTTGGTCTCAGCCGCTCTGGTTGTGTGACGGGGACAACGGCTGTGGCAGATGGGAAACGATAGCTCCATTTTCTTTTAGCGTTCCCGGGTGCAGGCAGGGAAGGCGCCATGTGGAAGGGGGTCAGGTCATTAAAAATAGATGCATGTACTCACACACGCCAGGACCTGCTGGGCTGTGGGTGCTCGGGCTGCGGCGTGGAAAGGAGAGGAGCTCAGGGCGACACGGTGAGGACGGTGGGAGGGTTGTGTTCACCCCCTGAGTTCCAGGAGGCCGCCTGGTGAGGAGGGGGCTTGGGCACTCTGCTGGGCTCCTGTCTGGTAGGGGTGAGGGCCTGCGTGGCTGAGAGCTCCCTGAGAGCAGGGGTGTACTCACACCCTGCCCATCTTTATTCTCTGTCCAGGGGCCGTGATGTGAGCACCCACCGAGGAGACAGCTGCTGCCCTGCAGGTGGGCTGGCTATTGGTCTTGGGGATCACCTCATGGCTTACTTAGTTCCCTGGCTCCTGGGTCCTGCCTTTGATTCCCCCAGCCTCTGTGTCCCCAGGGTAGACTGGGTATGGAGACACTGACCTCCGCGGGTGGCCATGAGGATGAAATGAGACAGTGTCAGGGCAGAGCTTTGTAAACTGTGAAGTGCGGTGCTCACTGTCATTGCGTTGGGGTGATGCCATCCTGTGCTGTAGTTTCCCTTTCTTTCCCTCTCGTCCCTGATGGCCGGAGCCAGGTTTGATGTGATTTCGTCTGCAGGGCCTGGTGGGCGGGGCGGGGGGTGCATTTTGGGAGTGAGCTCATGCCCAGCGACCACCACCTGAGGGTTGGGGATGCCCATGTACCTCATGCTCAAGGTGGCCTGGGGACAGGTGCTGGAACTCCTGCTGAGGCACGTGGGCCCTGTGGTAATGCCTGACGTTCACCAGCATCCACTTCTTAAAGGACATTCACACCCACCCCCTCAGTCCAGGGCCTCTTGCCAGGATGGGCACCACTCTCCGGTGGCAATGGCATGTTTTTAAAGGTAGGATTGACACACAGAAAGCTGTATATATTTAATGCAGATAACTTGATGAGTTTGGAGATTGTGCCCATGAACCCAACACTCTGGTCCATGTCGGGGGTGGCCAACCTTTTGGCTTCCCTGGGCCACATGGGAAGAAAAATGGTCTTGGGCCACACATAATACATTTACACTAATGATAGCTGATGAGCTAAAAAAAGGTTGCAAAAAAAATCCCATTGTGTTTTAAGAAAGTTTGTGAATTTGTGTTGGGCCGTATCCAAAGCCGTCTTAGGCTGCAGGTGGTCCATGGGCCACAGGTTGGACAAGCTTGGTCTATGCCAGAACAAATTCTTCCCTCAAAAGTGCCTTTCTGTCCGCTTATTTATCTACTCATTTGTGATAAGAACACTTAGGGTACAATCTACCCTCTCAGCCAATTTTTAAGCACATAAAATGGAATGGTTAGCTGTAGGCACTATGCTTCTGCTGTACAGCGGATCTCCAGGATGTAGTCATTCTGTGTAACTCAAACTTGGTGCCATCCATGCTCCCTCCCCTGTTCACCCCCCCCCCACTAAGATGGCATTTCTCCAGTGCTTGCTCTGTGCCGGGTGGGCAGGCCACTGTCAGGATAGTTCAATCCATGACCTCTCCTCCCTCTCCAAAGCTATAGGCACATCTCACTGTCCAGCGTCACCATGTTTGGGGTCAGTAATGCCCGTGAGTCTCAGTGGAGGCCTGGCTGCTGGAAGACTGCCTGGTTTAGTGCCAAGAACCCGGGCTTTGAGGCAGACAGGTCCCCATCTGGGCTGGGCCATCTCGGCATACATGTGACCCAGTCAGCTCACTCCCCGGGTGTCAGCCTCATCATCCATAAAGTGACAGTCATCATCGGACTGTGCTCGGTTCCTGTGAGGGCAAAGCCAGGGAACGCGTGTATAGTGCTCAGCGTGTGCCTGACGCATGCACACATGGTGGGCGTGTCCTAGCTGCTCTGTGCCTTAGCTTTCGGGGCCCCAGGAAGACAGTCGTTGTCATAGGGAGCATAGAGCTGGCTCCTGAGCAGGGAGAACTCTGGGAGAGATGGTGGTTTACTCACTCACTCGCTCGCTCCTTTCATTCATTCTTTCAGTGTGTGTTTGCTGAGCACTTACTCTGTGCAGGCAGTGTGCTGGGTGCCAGGGAGACAGTGGCGAACAAGACAGACCAGGGCCTGTGCCTTCAACTTACATTCTAGAGACATATGGAGGTGGACCATAAACATGACAGTGGGCACAGAGATTTTAGACTGTGCTGGAGGCTGTGGGGGAAATAAGACGGGGTCTTTAGAGTTAGGGTCTTTCCTCCTGAGACAAGACTGAGACACTGTGGCCAGAGTGTTCTGGGAGGACTTCTTGGAGGTAGCAGCAGAGAAGGTGGATTATCGGATGCTGCTGAGTGCAGAAGTCTCCCGAGTCTAGCGTCTGGGCACTTGGGCCTGGGCATCGATACTTGTCACAGGTCCCCGGGGGCTTCCATGCCCAGCTGGACGGGGGCATCTGGGGATTTCAGGGCAGCTTCAAAGGAAGCAGAAGAAAGCCTCCCACTTCACGATCAGCATCAGTCAGGTATAGAAGCATCTTGGCTGTGTGGTCACAATCTGGAGTCATCTTGTCCGCTTGCTGACGTAGGACCGTCGCCCGCCTCTGGTGAGGGCGAGGCAGCAGGGCCTGGACCGAGCTCAGCATCTTAGTGCCTTTTGACACCCTTTTCCTTTTATGATTTCACTGGATCCTCACAACAACCGTGGGATGAGGCGTTTTTATCATCCCTCTTTCATAGGTGAAGAAATCGCAGCTCAGAGAGTTGGGGTGATTTGCACAAGGTTGCTCGGGTCAGGGGAGGTCAAACTGGGACTTAAACCTTCGATGTCCCGACTCTTTGCTGAGACCCACAGCCTTGACTGTGGAGTGAGACCAGATTTCACCTTGATGGGCAGCAGTGGTGCTGGGTGCCCCGGTGGCTGGATCAGCCTAGGCTGCCGTGCAGGCCGGGCCTCTGTGGCCTGTGGTCGGTGGCTGCCCGGGCTTCCGGGGCTGCCCACACGGCCCTCAGGCTCTGACCAGCCTCACCCACCCCCTTCCCTTGCTGCAGGGGAGGAGAACCAGCCGGGCTGGCTGTGTCCGGATGAGGACAAGAAGAGCAAAGCCCCGTTCTGGTGCCCAATCCTGGCGTGCTGCGTCCCCGCCTTCTCCTCCCGGGGCCTCAGCCTGCAGGTGAGTGGAGCAAGTCTCGCCGAGTCCGCGGTGTTGGCCCTGGTCCTCCTTCTCCTGGGACAATCAGAGTTTGCAGGCCGCGCCCCCGGCAGGAGAGGCCCAGCTGCCGCATCCAGCTTCCCAGCTGCTCACGGCTGGAGTGGCTCCGGGCTTTGTGTTGCACCAGGAGTCAGCTTTCACCAAGAGCGTGGGCATAGACGCCCTCTGTGGGTCAGGTGAATGGAAAAGTCTGTTATTTTGTGCTAACAAATAGCAGGGATCTCATCAGGTGATGGCATGACTCCAGCCCAGGAGACAGGCCAGAAGCGTGCCCAAGAGGCTGTGCCCGACAGGTGCGGAGAGGAGACAGGGACCAGGCTCCAAGGCCACCATGCCTCCCATTGGTTAAGCTCCTACCATGTTCCCCACTGCTCTGCTGCCTGTGTTTCCGGCGGCTTTGCAGCGATGAACTCTTGTCCTCTCAGCTGCCCTCAGAGGTAGGGCTGGGAGTTCTTGAGTTACTGCAGGGAAAGTGCTAGAACATTCCCCAGGAAGTCCTTGATAAGAATGGCAGCTGCCGGGTGCCCAGCCCTGTGCCAACTGCTTTGTGTCCACCTTCTCCCGTTCCCGTGACCATGGAAGCGGTTTTGTGCGTCATGCAGCCAGCAGTGGGCTGGCTGCCCCCACAGCCTCGTGCTGCTCCCCTCAGCCCTGCATGAGGATCTGGGTTTGGGGGAGTTGGCTTCCTGGCATGGACAGGACCTCTGGGTCCAGGAGCCACTTGAGGTTTTGCCATCATCTTGGCCTTGGTTTCTGTTGACTCAGCTGACATCTGGGCCCACTGGAGTTGCCATGGGAACATCTGAGCATGGGCTGCAGCTGTCCCCTCCCCACCTGAGAGGATGGAGCAGCAGCCTCGCAGGAAGGCCTGGGTGCCCGGCTGAGGTGCCCAGGAGGCCAGGCAGAAGTGGGGCCTGCAGTGCCAAGGCCTCTTGCATGGCCTCTGAGTGGAAGGCAGCCAGAAAGGGTGCCGGGCTGGGCGTCAAAACCTAATTCCAGCCCTGACTGTGCCCTGAACTTGCTGTGTGACCTTGAGTTAGGCATGCCTGCCTCCACCCTTCCTGAACTTCAGGTTTGCTGACTCCTAAAATGAGGGGCTGGAGGAGGTGACCTCTTTGGAGCCCCCTCACCTATGGCCATGAGACATTTTGTTTAGAGTATTCCAGCAGGGCCGCTGCTGGCCCAGGCCTTTGGCACCAGCAGAGGGCAGCACCTGCATTCCTCAGAGGGGCAGTTTCCAGCTGTCCCCCCTCCCCTCCCCCTCCCGACTGCCCGGGGCTTCCAGCGAGGCCCTTGAAAAGGCCAGGACATCTCTTTGCATTGCTCTTCTGGCCAGAGAGACAGATTGGCAGGGTCTAGCTCAGCAACCAGGCTCCAGGTGGGTGGGTGGACGGATGGACGGATGGATGGACGGATGGATGGCATTGCCCAAGAAGCAAGCTGCCGGCATCTCTCTGTGATAGCCCGCTACAGCTGGAGCCTCTGCCCCTACCCCCATGGACAGCCTGCATGAGACACCCAACCCTATCCTGGCGTGCCCGTCTGCAGAGTGGTTCTGATGACCTGGGGATCCCTCCTGCACTGTGCTTCTGTGGAGGCCTATGGGGGGGGGGGGGGGGCGCTGTCCAGGCCTGTCACTCGCCTCCCTGTGGCCTAGGGCAAGTCTGTGTCCTCGATGGACCTTGTTCTCCCATCTGTGAAATGAAGGGGGTGGGTGGGTGTTACTGGTTTTCAACAAATCTTAACTGGAAGCTGCTCAGTGTGAAAAATCCTTGGGTGGGGGTCAGGGGGCAGAGTATCTCTTAGGCCCCTTCCAGCCAGAAGGTTCTAGGAGGGTGATGATCAGATGCAAGTGCCCGGGAACTGCCCGTGAGGCCTGTCACTGTCCCGGCCACACCCTCAGCGATTCTGATTTGGGGCCTGAAAGGGGCCCAGGCATCTGCAGGATGAACAGCCCCCGCAGGTGGTTCAGACGAAGGTTCTGCTCCCCAGTGTCGGCACCTCCGCACCTCAACTTGTCCTCTCTGTCTCCGCAGCTCGGGGCCCTGGTCCACAGTCCTGTCAGCTGCCCCCTGCTGGGCTTCTCGGCTGTCAGCACCTCCCTTCCACAGGGCTACCTCTGGGTGAGTAACCCCCATGCCCAGCTGGGAATTCTGGCCTCAGGACAGGAGCAGAAAGGGTGGCATCAGGAGCGGGTGCTGGACCCTGTCCCGGGCTCTGTACTCAGAGTTGGCAGGTGCAGCCTCAGCAGGGACAACAGAAAACCGGGGGGCCAGTAAGTGAGCACGACTCTTGCAAATGGCCATAGTGCCACAAAGGGAGTGAGTGGGGGCTGGGCAGAGTGCCTGGGCAGCAGGGTCTCCCACAGCGTCAGGGGCTGGTTATTGCCCGTCTCACAGAGACCCCAGACTGCCAATCTGCCCTTGAGGCTCCTGGAAAAGCTCTCAATTCTCAGGTGACGCCCCTAGGCTCCTTGTGTTGCAGATTGTGCCCTCGCTAGACACCCCGAGGTCCCAGCCTCACCACCCCTCCGCCCACTCTCTAACTCCTGCTTATTCCTGTCTCCAGGCACTTGGCAAGAAAATTTGGCTTACCTTTCAGAGTCCAGCCCAAATATCCCTTCTGAGGATTATTTGTTCTTCACTGTTTCTCCCATATCTAGCATATGGTGCATTATCGATCGATCGATCGATCTATCCACCCATCCATCCATCCATCCATCCATCCATCCATCCATCTATCCATCTATCCATCCTCTTAATGTATCCATTCACTTTATCTATCCATCCATCCATCCACCCATCCACCCACCCACCCATCCACCCACCCATTCATCCATCCATCTATCCATCACCCACCCACTTATCCATCCATCCACCCATCCATCCATCCACCCATCTATCCATAATCGCTTCCTTCCTCCCTCATTTTAGCTGATGAGCTAAAACAATTGCAAAAAAAATCTCATAATGTTTTCAGCAAGTCTATGGGTTTGTGTTGGGCCACATTGAAAGCTGTCCTGGATGCCCGAGGCCCGTGGGCTGTGGGTTGGACAGGCGTGTGCTTGACAGCAGTGGACGAATGAACAAGACAGAGAGAGACACTTTAGAGGGTAGAGTGCGTGTTCATTGTTGGTTGGTTGACATTCACCCCAATGACAAGGAAATAGAAAGCTGACTGAACATCTAGTTGACCTTATTAGCTCCTTACCTGGCTTCCTTTGGGAACCTGAACCTAACTTGCTGCCAGGGCAGCTGGGGACAGGTGACCTTCAGTGACAACAGGATGTGTGTGTGTGCAGGAGTGAAGAAGCTCCTCTCAGTTATTGCTGACTGGCAAGGGGAGGTTTGGGGCCGGTCACTGGGTGGGCAGGAGCTGAGCTCCACCTCTGCTCGTGCGCTTCCCCAGGTCGGGGGCGGCCAGGAGGGCGCGGGGGGCCAGGTGGAGATCTTCTCGCTGAACCGGCCCTCACCCCGCACCGTCAAGTCCTTCCCGCTGGCCGCCCCTGTGCTCTGCATGGAGTACATTCCCGAGCCTGAGGAGGAGGAGGAGGAGGGTGGAGACAGAGCCGAGAGCCGCGTGGCTGCGGACCCCTCAGCTGCGGTGCATCCGACCATCTGCCTGGGGCTCCAGGATGGCAGGTGTGGGGCCTGGGGAGGAGGCGCGGTGGGTGGGGGCTGTCCCCCCAGCTTTCCGGTCAATAACCTTCTCCACCCCTGGTTGGGAGGAGGAAGGTGGGGACCAGGGAACCCCAGTGTGGAAGCCAAAGCTCCCCGAACATGGGGCGGTGGCCTGGCCACACAGCGGCGGCCCCTGTCCCCAGGAGGGCGGTGGGGGCTGAGTGGGTCACTGGGCCTCTCCCCACAGCATCCTGGTTTACAGCAGCGTTGACACAGGCACGCAATGCCTGGCCACCTGCAGGAGCCCCGGCCTGCAGCCTGTGCTCTGCCTGCGTCACAGCCCCTTCCACCTGCTCGCCGGCCTGCAGGACGGGACCCTGGCCGCCTACCCTCGGACCAGCGGTGAGGATGGGGTGCGGGGCAGTGGTGGGAGGCAGGCCAAGGAGGCAGCTCACAGCTGGGGGGTCCCCGCTGGGGCCCCACAGGAAGGGGGTGCTCACGACGGCACAGAGAGCTCAGCCCCTTGGTGGGAGGCTCGAGTGGAGGAGAGCGGGGACACTGGGCTGGGACCGACCAGGCTTCAGGTCCCGGCTCTGCTCTGGGGACAGCTGTGTCCTTCGGTGACTGGCCTCTTCTCTTTAGCCCTCGGTCTCCTCGTCTCTAGAATGATCATGCTAGCACCCTCTGTCGTGGGAACCAGCAGGGTAAACAGCAAAGTGCAGGGCCTGGCACAAGGAGTGCCCAGCGGAACCCGGCAGAGGGCTTAATGTGTGCGCGTGGTCTTCATCGCCACCCCCGCCTCTGAGACCTGCCTCCTCTGTGCAGACCCAATGCTGACACGAAGGGAGTGCACGTGGCTTGTCCATAGCCACACGAGTGCAGTGGTCCCCTGTCCCCTGTGGTTTTTTCAGCTCCCAGTTTGCTGGTGACAGAGGGGCTAGCTGCCCCCTGGTGCCCCCCGGAGAGCGCTGGTGGGTCTGAGGCTCTGTGGCCGCCCCGTCCTCCCTCCCTCCCGCTCCTACGAGCCTCTAATTGCTGCGTCATCACCGCCTGTTGCAGGGTTATAAACGGATATTTGTACTGAGCTATTTCTTTTTTTTGCCACTTGGCACTGTGTTGGTATTTTTAATTAGCTTTTGATAAGGCATTTATAGTTTTTAATTAAAGGGGGAAGAGGGAGGGGAAACATGCCTCTCACGGTCAGAGCGTGCATGTGAATGTAAATAGGGGCTCATGTCTTCGGAGATTAGACCAGGGGTTCCAGATGGACCTCCGCTCTGTGGCCCCCACTGACTACTGTGAGCCCTGCCTGGCCCCCGGCTCACCAGGGTGGGAGCCCAGGGTGGGAGGAAAAGGGGGGGGTGCACGAGTCTGCCGTGTCTGTCCTAACGAAGGTTCACAAACTGAGTGGTGTAAGCAACAGAAACTCGTGTCATGGTTCTGGAGGATAGAAATCCAAGATCCAGGTGTTGTCAGGGTCACGTGACCTCGGAGGGCACCAGGCAAGGACCTGTCCCAGGCCCGTCCCCCAGCTTCTGGAGGGCTCCGGCTTACGGCAGCATGACTGTCACCTTCGCGTGGGGTTCTTGTGTGGGTGTCTGTGTCCACATTTCCCTGTTTTATAAGGACACCAGTCATATTGGATCAGGGCCCATCCTACTCCAGAGTGACCTCATGCTAACCAATTACATCTGCCACAGCCCTCTCTCCAAATGAGGTCACAGGTGCAGGTTCTGGGGGTTAAGACTTCAACAGGCGAATTTTTAGGGGACACAGTTCAACCCATAGGGGGTCTGGGATCTAAGCATCGGCTTTCAGCCGAAGGTTGGAGACTGGCAGTTTGTTAGAGCCAGAAGGGCTCCTGGGTGCCCTTGAACTTCACACCTTCATTTTCCAAGCGGGAAGGGACTCCCCAAAGTCTCAGGAGTGAGCTGAGGCCTGAACCCCGGGGTCCCCTGTCCGGGTCTAGAGCCCTCTCCCGACGTCAGGGGCTTAGTCTTCCCTGAGCGGAGCTGAAAGCCGTCTGGCTGGAGTAGAAGGTGGAGACGCTCCACCAGCTTTCTCGTCCACCCAATATTCACTGAGCACCTACTATGTGCCCACAAAACAGAGGGGACCCTGTCCTTACAGGGTTTGTAGAGGGAGACAGAATAACGACGTGAACAAGTGGGGAGCTTCCGATGGGCCATGGTGCTGAGGGTCATCGGGTAGGGGCAGGGTGTCAGGTGAGGGCCTGAGCCGTCTGGGCAGCAGGTGGTCGGTGAAGACCTCTCCGAGGAGCAGGATTCTGAAGCTGAGTCCTCAAGAATAAGCGGCCCGGCGTGTGACACGTCGAGGGAATGGTGTGATTGGCAGAGGGACCAGCATGAGCGAAGGCCTGGAGGCAGCAGGGGGTTTGGTCTGGTCGGGGAACCCGGGGAGGAGGCCGGCACAGGGGGTGGGGGCATGAGGCAGGGTCGGGAGCAGATGCCGGATCTGTGGGCCTTGGGTTTGTGTCTGTCGCTGGGATGTGCTGGAGGGGGCCTAGCACTGTGGCTGGTGGACAGGAGTGGAGGCAGGGAGACGGGCTGAGAGGCTGCCATGGCCCGCTGGGGAGGCGAGCTGGGCCACTGTCTCCCGTGAGCCCACCCTCTCTGCCTTTGGTTTGGCTTTGGCCAGGGAGGCCTCTGGGAGAGGTCTTGCCTGCTGCCTCCCCCGCCTGGGGGGCCCTCCAGGGGTGGCCAGGACAATAAGGGAGGCTCTCAGGACCTGTTACACAGTGTGGGGTGGGGGGGTTCCTCTCACAGAGCCTCAGTTTCCTCACCTGTAAGATGGGGATAGAGCCAGGCCCACTGCCTAGAGCGGTTGTGAAGTCCAGGCGCAAACAGCCACACAAGTGCCCAGGATGGGCCCTGGAGTGTGGCCTGGTGTTCACTGCCTCCCGTCATGGCGCTGTTCCCAACTGGGCCGGGTGTGCGTGCGTGTGAGCCCGCGTGCGTGTGAGCCCATGTGCGTGTGAGCCCGCGTGCACGCCTCGGAACACAGCCGTGTACCCAGAGCTGGAGGGCAGGGAGCAAGGTGGCCGGTGGGAGGGGAGCTAGTCTTGCTCCGAGCTCACAGCGAGTGCATGAAAATCCGAGACCGTAGCTCATGCGGGCTGGGCAGAACCTTAGAGGCCGGAGTCCTGTCCCCTTGGGGTGCAGGTGGTAAAACTGAGCCTCTTGTTCAGGGTCCCAGGTGGGCCCTGTAATTGAGGACTCCTGTCCAGTGTCCTTAGGACAGACAGGAAGAAGGGGGAGGGCCCAGAGCAATCTCCACACTTGTATGTCATCAGCTCTCGACATGGTTTCATTCCACACAGGTGGTCGGGTCCGCGCAGGTGTGAGCCAGGCTGGGGCCTCCTGCATGGGAGGCTTGCCGGGTGAGCACTGAACTGGGGGCCACACCCCAGTTCACATAGGGGTCCGCATGGCCTGGGGCCGGGATCCAATCCTTGGACCTCGGGGCTGCAAAGCGAACACTCAAGCCGCTGAGCCACCCCGGCCTCCCCTCTAGTGTCCTTTTTGATACAACAATACCGGCATTAAATTTTATCACAGCTGATCATTCTCTCCTGGAGCCAAGACTTCTAGGAGGGTTTCTGGAGATGCCCAGCAAGTGGAGGGGTGGTCCGTGCACACCTGACCTCTGGGAATCAGACCTCAGCCCCTATCCTGGGCAGCTCAGCCACGCTGTTCCAGGAACGTGCAGGGTAGGGGTTGCAAGCATTCCAGTGGCCATCACTACTGTGCCCATGGGACAGAGCCTCCATTTCTCAGTTTTTGGGGTGTGGTCCCAGCATCTCCAGCTGCTGGCGCACCAGCACTACTCCTCTTGGCCACTGGGGGGAGCCCTGAGCCTTGCATTTTTGGGATTCTGGCGTTCTGGTGAGGGTCAGCGGAAGCACAGCTGCCTCTCTTTTCCCCATTTACGGCCCCAGAACCCTTCGGAAACTCTTAGAACCTGAGAGGGCAGCAGGGGTTGGGGAAGGAGGCTAGGGTCAGCGTCAGCTGAGCTCAGATCCTGCTTGGCTCGTCACCCCTTGGATGGCTGTGTGCAAGTTCCAAGCTCTCTGACTCTCCTTTGTTGTTTTAGTCAAGTGGAGTCAACACCTTCTTCCACAGACTCTTGTGTTGTGGAAAATGACACCGAACAGTAAAAGCTAATGAGCACCAGGTGTGTCCTAGCCGTGCGACTTGGGCTGGCCCTTTACACTCGCCGTGTGTCTGTTTCCTCAGTGGTCAAACAGGGATGAGGGTAGAAGGCACAGGCTGGGAGCTAAGGAGACACTTCCCGTGAAGAGTGCCTGGCATGCGGAGACATGGATGGAGGGGCAGCTGTCAGCGCTAGTTTTTGTGTGCCAACCCTGTGCTCAATGTTCTACACACCTCATTTGGTTCTCATGGCACTCTCTGAGGTGTAGACATGGGCATCGTGCCCATTTGACAGATGAGGAGACTGAGGTGCAGAGAGGTGAAGCCCCTTGTCCTGGTTCATGACAACGCTGAGAGGCCACAGCCAGGATTCCGGCCCCGCCTGCTCCCCATGTACTCCTGTGTGTGGGCTGGGAAGAGCTGGTCTGTGTTTGGGGTGTGTGTGGGGGGTCCCTGTTTCCCAACTCTGAGCTGAGCTGAGAATCTGCCAATTTTGAGTAGGACAGAGGGCTAGGGGAGAGCCTGTTTTAAAGGTGGGGGGAGGGAGAGTGGGGAAAGCCTGGGGGTGCAGTGGTGATGGGGAAACTGGTCTGTAGCTGGCGGGGGGTGCCCTGAGGTGGCCGGGCACTGGCAAGCCACCATAGGCTCTGCCCTGCCTCCTTGGCCCAGCCACTGATGCCTGTCTTTCTGGGATGTGCCCCCCCTTCCTGCTTAATCCTCTTTGCCACCCAGCACCCTGGCAAGGCCACTGGGGTCCTGTGTGACTTGAGAGAAACACCAATCTCGTTGAGCGCTGCCTGCACTCCAGGGCAAATTCTTGGCTTGTTCTGGGGCAAGCAGGCATCTCTGGGGCGGGCAAGGGAGAGCCTTGCTCGGGGCCAGGGCCCGTGGTTTGCTGCAGCTTCAGGGGTGGAGGACGGAGGACTGGTTTCCTCTCGGGACTTCCTTCTTCCAACGTGGGGGTGGTGGCGTTTCTGAAGGAGGAAGGTCTTTGGAGAGCTTGGTGAAAGTGTCTGGAAGTAGGCGAGCAGGTCTGTGAGAAGGCAAGCGTGTGTGGGATGAACAGGAGAGAGAGGAGAGAGGAAGGGAGGAGCCGGGTGGGGGTGAGGCGGGAGAGAAGGGGAGTACCGCCTCCGGGGGGCAGGGAGGCAGACGTGAAGGCAGCTGGACACAGCCGCCATCCTGCTGGGAGGAGGCAGGGGGCCACAGAACAGGGTGAGCGGGTCTTGCGGGGTCAGGCTGGGCCCTCCGTGGGGGGCTGTGGTTTCCCAGGGCTGAGGAGCCCTGGCCCCTGACCTGCTCCTTCTTCTCCCTGCAGGAGACGTTCCCTGGGCCCTGGAGAGCCCTCCCGTGTGCCTGACGGTGGGTCCAGGGCCCATCCGCACCCTGCTGAGCCTGGAGGATGCGGTGTGGGCCAGCTGCGGGCCCCGCATCACCGTCTTGGATGCCACCAGCCTGCAGACTCAGGTACTGGCATTTCCTTGTGGCTCCTGGCACCTGCCTGGCGGGGGCGGGGGGGGGGCGGGGGGCATCTGCGGTGTGAACCTTGCTGACCTCATCCTCTGCCTGGCGCTGCTCTCGGGATGGGCTGTGATCTGCATCCTGAGCTGTGTCTGTTGCTGCCGATGGAGGTGGAGCTGGGGTCGCTGTCCTCACACTGGTACCCAGGATCCAGCTGTGCTGAGGAGGTGGCCAGTGTGGACACAGCCATCCAGTCTGGGCTCTTTAAACAACGTGGGGGTGGAGGCCACTGGGTCCTGCCTTACCCCCCCCCCTCAGGGGAATACTGCCCACGCCTCAGCCCCCCGGGATAGGGGCCTAGTCCCAGGGGTTTATTCCCAGCTCAGCCCAGACCCACGCCTGTCACCCACCAACAGCATTGTCCCCCCTACCCCCTGCCCCAGCATCTGTAAAGTGGGATGAAGACAGCACTGTGTAGAGCTCCCAGGAGGATCCGATGAGAATGTTTATGTAATGAGAGCGGTTCACACAATGCCCGACACGGAGTCAGTGTTTGGCGGGCATGGGTTGTCACTGTGATCGTTTGCCTAACATAAATCCCTGTTGCCGTATATGTGGTTTATTTGGAAGATCAAGCTGCTTCCTTAGAGTTGGTATCGGCTGTGGGGCCGGTGTCTGCACCATCTTCCTGCCAACAGCCATCTCAAGACAGATGGACGGGGGAAGCCAGGCTGGCTCAGCGGGTTAAGCACTCACTTTGCAGCCCTGGGGACCGAGGATCGAATCCCGATCCTTGCCCGTGTGGACCCATAGGCTGAACTGGGGTGAGCTTCCCATGCAGGAGGCCCCCAACCCAGTTCCCGCCCTGTGCAGCTCCCACCCACCTGTGTGGAATGAAACCATGTTGAAAGCTGATGATGTACAACTATGGAGACTGCTCTGGGCCCTCCCTCCTTCTCTCTGTCTGTCTTCTTTAAAATAAATCTTAAAAAAAAAAAAAGACAGACGGACGAAGGGAAGGACGGGCGGGCCCAGCTCTCACCCGGTTCTGTCTCTGTCCAGCTGCAGCGCAGCCCTGCCCGGGCCCGCACCTCAGCTCTGGCCCGACGGTCCCTGGGGCCGAGCAGCCAGCAGCCTCCAGTGCGAGGCCCGGATGATTTAAGATTAGTTCTGGACCAGCTGCTCTTACAGAGAGGATCAATATGGCCTTTCACCTGCTCTGCACACCGTGGAGGGTGTCGGGGGAGCGTGGGGTGGGGGGAGGAAGGGGTGGCGAGGGGGGCTCCGCAGTGGGGCCAGAGGGAGCAGGCGCCCGGGCTGCAGCCGGGGAAATTGAAAAGTTTGTGTGGGCAGCTCGCCGTCAGCACTCACAATCTCTGGGCACAGGAACGGTGCGATCGCCATGCATATTTAATGAAGCCGCGCTCCGCCGGCGCTTGCATGGAGAGGGGGCGCCCGCCCCAGCGCCCGGGGCTCTGGAAACAGCTTGGTCTGGCTGCTGCTAATGACCGCCGACCTGCACGGCCACGCCACGCGCATCCATCTCAGTGCCCCTCGTGGCCAGGCAGGCCCGCGGGGTCGGGCTGGAGGCAGGGCTGCCGTGGTCTTGACCGTGTCTCGGCACCTGCAGGGAAGGGCCCACGTGTGCTCTCTGCAGCCCCCAGGCTCCAGGAAACGCCCTCAGAGAGCTGAGACAATTAGGGTGAGGGTCTCAGTGCCCCAAGCCAGGACGGGATAGGGGCTAAAGGTGTGGCTGGTGTGTCTTGGCCCAAATGTGAAGGTATAACGGGTTAATCTAGGGATCTGTGTTATCTCTGAGGAGCTTTCTCTGCTATTCTTCCACCCCCAGAAAGTAACCACACATATTGAGTAGTTAGTGTGGACCAGGTATGGGTTTCAAAGACTTTGCATGAATTAACTCATTTGATCCTCAAACCACTCTTCTGAGATGAGTTCGATTATTAGTCCCACTTTACAAGATGTGGAAAGAGAGGCCCAGAGAGGTTAAGTGACTTGGGCAAGCTCACACAGCTAGAAGGAAGCAGAGCTGGGATTGAGTACAGGCATCTTGAGTCTGCTTTTAACCTTTGTGCTGGGTGCCCGGGTAGGCGGAAGGCTCAGTCTCCTTTGGGCTGTGTTGTCCTGTCACCTGGAAGTCTTGTGAGCTCTCATTTGCTTGCACACCGGCGTTTCCCACCACATCTCCGGTCCTAGGATTGCACCGTGTTCACGGCGTTTTCCCCAGTGTCTGTGTAGCGCACGCAGCTCAAGTGGCCGGTGCACTGAATAGAGTCATGGTGGATGGACGGAGGCTGTCCTGTAGGTGCTGGCGGGATGGACATGAGTAAGACCTGATCTCAGACGCTTGGGGCTCAGAGTCTACTGTGGGAAGGGGTGGGGGGCGCAAGCCCAGGCTCAGTGAGCACCCCAGGGGATGGGTGCCAGACGCAGTTGGAGGAGGAGCAGGAGCAGGGGAGGTTCTTGGAGGGCAGGATCCCTGAGCCAGGCTGGGCCCTGGTGGGTGAGGGAAGACAGGTCAGGAAGCTGCCATAGAGGAAGCCCCGTGAGCCACGCCCAGGCCAGGGAGAACCCGGTGTGTGTGATACGCTGGGTGGTGTAGGTGTGGCTCCCTGGCGGAGGGGCCTCACAGCTGGGCCTCGCAGCGGGCCCGCCCTAGGCTGTCTGCATTAGGCCCACTCGGCCCCTGCTGGCTGCCCCTGACCTTGCTGAGTCTGTCCCACGAGGAGCCTGCACCTGCAGTCTGTCTCTGGGTTTGGCACTCACCCACCAACTGCTTGTTCAGCTCCTTGATCCCAGGGGAGGCAGCAGCGAGGCTGTTAAATAATAATGGAGCTCACCAGGGCCTGTGTCAACACCGCATCCTCTGTGTTCATTATCTAGATCGCCACCTTCAAAGTCTAATCCAGTCCTCTCGAGTTCATTTTAACCGATCGCTGGAGGGGAAAACCAGCTGTGGGATGATTGTTGCATCTTAATTTAAAAAAAAAAGAAACTTATTGGGGGACAGGCTGACAGGCCTGTGGCATGTGGGGTGCGCTCTGCTAAGTGGGGAGGGCTGTGTGCCTGGCGGGGCGCTCCCTGGCCTGGCGTGGGCTGGGGTCCCTGTCACCCCTGCTCATGGAAGGGTGGCCGTAGTGGCAGGGCCGGGCCGTGGAGGCTGGGCTGGGCTGGGAGTGGGCTTTCTGTGATTGGAGCTCGCAGGTGGGGAAGTGGACTGGAGGTGAGGCCTTTGAGCTGTGGTCTGTGGCCTGCGCTCCCCAGCCACACTGGGCCCTCTGCTGGTCTCTGAGTGTGCCAAGGGCCTTCCCACCCCGGGCCTTGACCTCTGCCGTTCCCCTGCCGGGAACACCCTCCCTACGGCTTCCCTTGGGCAGCTCCTTGTCACCACGCAGGTCTTGGCTCAGCTGCCACCTCCTCTGTGGGACCTGCCCTGGGGGCTCCATCAGAGTCACCTTTGCCCTCAGTCACAGTCTTGACAAATCACCCGCCTTTATTGTCACCAGAGCATTGATCATGGGTCTGAAATGACCTCCTTGGCTGTTGTCTGTTGGCACCACTAGGCTGTAAGCAGATGGAAACAGGGCCGGTCTGTCGCGTTTGCTGGCGTGTCCCGGGGCCTGGCCCAGCATCACCTCCGGCCAGCGTCAGCAGGAAAATGTCAGGACGCCCCTGTGTGGGGCTGACGAGAGCGGGCTGTGACGCTGTACCTGCTCTTTCTGGGCAGAAGGTTGAAGAGCTGGGCGGGAGGAAGCTTGGGCTCCTGGTCCACTTGGAGGAGTGTCCGGGAGGAACTGCCTTCCAGAAGGCGGACAGAGGCCACACGCGGAGAAGGCGGGAGGGAGTGTGGGGAGAGGCTGGCCAGGGGGTCTTGTTCCAGGACGGGTGGGTCCTGCTCAGTGGTGGCCACCACTGCAGGTCTCAGTGATCTGGGCAGGTGGGACATAGGTGAGTGGGACACCTGTGTCCCACAGAGATCCTGCTCCCAGCCTGCCCCCACCGCAGCCAACCTAGAGGTGTTTCCATGGCAACCCCCAGAGTTGCTTTGGTGCAGTTGCAAAAGCAGGAGGGGAGGTTCCCGGGCCTGCCCAGAAAGTGCCAGACACAGGGCAAGTCATGTGAGTGTTTGGGCATCAGGCCTGGCTCTGGGCCGCAGGGGCAACCCTTTCCTACTAGACTCAGCTCCTCCACCCTCGGAGAAGCCTGTCTGGACCGCCCGCCCTCCTCCACGTGCCCTGGGCCACACCCCTGTGACCCGCCGTCACAGCCCCGGCTGTTCTTCACAGCACTGGCCACAGCTGCATGTCGATGCTTTGGGGACGGTTATCAGCTTCATCAGACCGAGGCTCTGTAGGGTGGGGCACGCCGGGTTGGTGCCCACGGCTTCCATCGCATCCTGGTGCCAAGACCAGGAGGGCACATAGTAGGTGCTCAGTGTGGGCTGTGGAGGACAGGAGGTTTTTCCCACAGCGAAAGGGACTCTATCTCTGTGGTGGGTCCACTAAGTGTGGGAACTGTGGGCAGGGGGCCGGCAGACCCGTTGACCAGGGCTTGATTTTAACCAGCTTCTGAGACTGGTGCTGAGGGAGCGCTATCAGGAACCCCGCCTCCCGTTGGTTCCGGGCGCCCATGATGCCTGTTGTCACTAAGCAAACCAGATAAGAAACTTCTGGACACCATCGGGCCCTCAGATTTCTCCATGCCCATCCCCACACACACCCACCTTCCCTACCCTTAATTTTTATGTTTAGTGCCCAAACTTAGTTTGCATGTATTAGCTGGTGTAAATCTATCATAACAGTGCGACGCGGCATGAATAATGCATCACTGGGCTGTATTAGTTTTCTGTCTCCTATCTTATTTATGACACGAAACGGGTGGGAATTTGCAAAAGCGAAATCCAGGCGCAGGGCTTCCTGGGTAATAGTATGCAAATAGGCGTGAGGGTGGAAAGATTCACCAAGTGCCAGGAGCTGCGAAGCCGGGGCCCCGTGTTCCAGCCACCTGAGCCTGGGGGTCTGGGTCACATCACTCCATGGAGTCATCTCTGTTCAGCAGTTTTGCCCTTTTTTTTTTTTGGCATGTGTGTGTCATTATTATTGTTGCCTTCCTGTCCTTTTTCAAATTATGAGTTGGCAGGTGAACCGAGAAATCAGCTTTCTAAAGGTTGTGGAGATTTCCCTGGAGGCTGCGACAGTCCCGCGTTCCAGGACGGTGAGAACTTTCCAGCAGCAGGAAGAACTGAGGTCGGATGTTCAGAAGGACTTCCCCTCAGAAAGCGGGCGGGGTGGGGGATTCTGTAGTCCCCCTTCCTCGGGGCGCCTCAGGGGGCTCAGGGCCGTGGTTGCTGACTCTGGTCCAGGGTGTGGGGTTGTGAGGTGTCTCAGGGTGTGTCTTGTGAGTCTGGGGATGGCTAAGTGCGGGGCTCCCAGCCCACTCTGTGCTCACCCAGAAGAGCTCAGATCTTACTTGTATCCCCTAGCAGGCCTCTCCCCAATCCCCCAACTTTGGAAGATTTAGGTTGATGAATTTAGGTTCATGGTTTGAAAAAGAAGTAGTTGGAAGCTGTTGGTTCAGGGACGGGTCTGTGCAGCCGTGGAGGAGAAAAGGTAGGCAGAGGAGGGAAGGCAGATGGGAGGGTCGTGGTGGGGAGAACAGAGGGGCCACTGGAGGTGACAGGGTGCAGAAGATGGCAGCAGGGGGCAGTCTTCCTCCTTCTGAGCCCCCAGTCTTCCCCAGCGCCCCTCAGGGTCTGTCGCCCTGCCCCCCACTAGCTCCTTTGCAACCCCCCACCCCTCCGTGGTCACTCTCCCCTCTGAGCCTTGCTGCAGGGGTCCGAGAGGACAGCCACTCCATCCCCTGGAACTTGCTGACACACAGATGGACCGCGGGAGGCCAGGCCTGGGCTGGTCCTTCATACAATGGGGTCTGAGAGCCCGAGCTCAGAGCCGGGCTCCTGGTGTGATCACGGACTGAACGAGTCACACGCACAGGGCAGCCCCCTGCTCAGTGCTGGTGTCGAGAGCCTGGCTGCTGGTCTGGGGAGGGCCTGGGAGGTGGGAGGGGGGAACCTTCTAGAGAGGCATTTCTGGTTGTCCCTGCTGCCTTGTCTGAGCGGGCTGGGTGCTGGGCTGGCTGGCTTTGGCCCCTGGCTCCACCAGTGATTGTCTCAGTTTCCCCACCTGCAAAACATGCAGTAGGTGGCAGAGTCAGGGTCTCAGGGGGTTTCTGACTCCCGTGCCCCAGCCCGGGGCCCACAGTCCACGTGTGTGGTGGCTGTGTGAGCCTGCATCCCCCTGCAGGGTTGCAAATATTTGTGAGCAGGGACAGTGTCTCGTTCCCTCTGTATTTTCCTATGGTGCAAGTGCTAGGGATCTTTCCAGATCAAAGCTCCCATCACACCGACCCTGCTTCTGAGCCGTTCCGCTGTCTCTTCCCTGACTCTGTGAGCCCCGCCCCTCCCTGGGCCCAGGGGTGGTGCTTCAGTCCCTGCACTGGCATTAGCTCCAGCCTGGCCTGTGCCCTCATGGGGCTGCCTTCTGGTGTGGGTATGGTGTGTGTGTGGGGTCTGATGGGGTTGGCAGAGACCCAGCGAGCGAACCCTTACGGAAACTCACCTTCTCAGAGGCTGTTGCATGCGCTTGACAAGTAGCAACTCATGTCAACGTTACAACAGCCCTATTACCCCCATTTTAAAGTTGAGAAAACTGAGGCTGGAAGTGCTGGGCCTGGGACCTGAACCCTGACAGTCTGACCCTGAGCCTGTGGCCTCCCTGCCTCTCCCAAGCAGGAAACAGATGACAAGATAATCTCAGGCCGAAGTGAGGCTCATGCAGAAGGTGAGCCGGGCACACAGACAGGGTGTGCGCCAGCACCGAGCCTGCCTGACCCAGGCTCAGGGGTCCTGCCTCCCTGTGGGGGTTGCAGGACGCCATGAGCTGCACCGCGCTGCAGTGACTGCAGCCTGAGCATGTGTGGATGCTGGAGACGCATGTTGCAGCCTAAGCATCCCGGGTGCTGGAGATGCACGTCCCATCTCCACTGCCCGGCCTTCGCTGGGGTCCCCATGGTGGCTGGGCTGGGGTGGGCACCAGGTGGACCTCGGCTCAGCCCGGGCACCTGCTTGTGCAGGGCCAGGCTGCAGCAGCTGCTGGGGCAACATCACACAAAGCTGCTTGGTGGCCCCTGGTGGCCAACAGCCGGGCTTCCCTCCTCTGGTGGCCTTAGAGAGGACATGCTAAGCTGGCTAGCACAGCTGAAGAAACGAAGGGAAACGAAACAGCCCTAAGACGAGAATGCCAGGAGCCCACGCTTTGAGATGCATTTTTGTATCTCCCACGTCTTCCGTGGGCATCAGCTGCGCCAGGGCATTTTGGTTTAGTTTTGTTTTAAAGGCAAAATGTCGGGGGCAGCCGCACAGGACCCCCTCCCTGCCCCCCTGCAGTGGGGCTTTCTGTGCTTTGATCTGGGCTGTGATTGGGGTGGCAAGGGGGTGAACCCCAACCCCTGTGCCTACCTGCCTGCGTGCTGGGTGACAAGTAGGCTGAGTGCAGGACATTTTAACTCTTGGGTGGGTGGGGGACACTTTTGAGGTGTTGGCAAAAACATTTGGCCATCGTCCTAGAAAAACGCACCAATGACGACACCAGATTTTGCCCTATCAGTTCCAAAATGGGGTGTTAAGTTTGGGGCTGGCTATCGGTCTTAGAGCTGAAAGGGATGGCCCTCCTCCTTCCCTCCTGGGTTCCCAGGGTGGCCCTGAGCTAGGAGAGCCCAGCGCCCGATGAAGTCTCTTGTTAGTCAGGAAGGACTTCACCCCCTGTTTACAGTGAATAAACCAAGACCCAGAGCCATTAGCCGCAACTTACTGGCAAGAAGAGGTGGCTGCCTGTGTCTGAAGCGCCGCAGGAAGGACACCGCTGCTTCCTGCATGCGGCTCCTTGGCCTTGACTGGGCTGGATTCTGCAGGCGGAGCGTTTAGGCATCGGCCCCCCCCCCCCCCCGGAAGGCGTCTGCACAGCTTGGAGATTGCGGTGGGCTTCAGCCCCCAGTAAGGGGACCGTGTCCCGGTTTGCGCTGAGTGAGGGGGTGGCCTTCCAGTGCGACAGCTGGGACCTTCCTGGGCAACCTGGGACACGCTGGTCACCCTCAGTAGGAATCTGGCTCCCCCCACTTCCTAAGCACTGTGACATTGTGAACATCATTCAGCCTCTCCATTTGTTTCCTCAGCTGTGAGCTGTTGATAAGAATGAGACAGATAAAGAATGGGAAGGGACCGTTGTGCTAATTGCCTTGAAATGGTGGGCTGTCTGCCTGTCCCGTGCAGCACCCGGAGCAGGTCCTCTGGGCGGGCAGCCTGTCCCTGACGGAGCGACCCCTGACTACTGGGAGCTTCAGTGCCCTGCGCGTTAGATGAGGCTCCAGTGGCGGTGCCGGGGCCCTGAGCGGAGGCGGCGTGGCTGAGCTGCTGGCGAGGGTTCCGTGGCTGATCTTTGGGCCCGCGACCCTGCCTCCCAGGCCAGCTCATCATGGCAACACGAGTGGGAGGCAAGAGCCCCTTCACACCCACGCCCTGCCAGGGTGCTCAGCTGGGGGAGCACTGAGCTCGGAGTCCCCTGGTCAGGCCCGTGCCCAGTTCTGCCCTGACTCAGCGAATCACCCGGCTTGTGGAGTCCCCCTTCCGGGTGCATTGTTGTCCCATAAAACTCTGAAGATGGAATGCTGCAGCCTGGGGAAGGCCTGGCACGTGGTAGGTGCCCGGTGTGCAGTAGCTCTGCAGCCTCTGCCCTTGCCTGGGCAGCTCCGGCCCCCAAGTGTGCCATGTTCCTTCCTGGCTCCTTGACGTCCTCTCAGCTGTAATGACTTTGAGTTCTGAGCTGCTCACCCTGGGAATTTATGGAAACCCAACACAGAAGTGTCACCTGGAGGCACATAAATATTGTATGACTGGAGGTGTAGCTGTGTCAGCACTATTTGGGGCGGTATCGCTCACCCGAAACCCTCTGCACAGATGACCGCTGCCGAGGGGCTGCAGGGAGTGGGGGAGGAGGCCCGCCCCCCAGCACCTGGCTGCAGCCAGCGTGCGTGGAGCACGCGCGGTGTGCAGCACTGTCCCGTGAGCCTACCCCACCCCGTGAGGCAGATCCTCCCCCTCACCCCACTGACAGATGAGAGAGAACTGGGTACCCGCCTGGAGATGAACTGGGAGCCCGGAGGCTGAGCCGGGCCCTCCCCTCCAGCTGCCAGCTATTTTACTTATTTTTGTTTATTTTTAAATAACTTTGCATTCCCCCCAACCTTTAAAAGAAAATTCAAACTGTAGGAAAGTTGAAAGAATAGTGCAATGAACACACATCTGTTCTTCACCTAGTAAAGCACCTGGCAGCATTCTGATAGCTCTCCCCTGTGGCTGGGCATTTGGGTTGTTTCTCGTCTCTGCTGTCTGGAGTTGTCTACACTGGAGTAACAACTGAGTGTCGTACCCGGAATTCAACTCTCCGGCCACTCACTCCTGAACCACATCTTATTGGGTGCGGGTCCCTGTCCTGAGCAGGGGCTCCTGAAGGGTCTGAGGTTCAGTGTCTGTCCCTGGAGGTTATAGTGCAGGGTAAGGGAGAGCCGAGCACAGCCACAGGGAGGTGCAGGTGCCCCCAGGAGGGATGGTGGAGTTCAGCAAGTGGAGGAGGTGCTGTTGGGGTGCCTTGTGCAAAAGGGGCATTGCCGCTGAGAAGCTGTTCCCTGGAGAGCAGTGGGGGGTGCACGGCGCAGACGGCTCATCTCAAGGATGGAGGGGTGACAGCTCATGTGTCGTGAGCATCCTTGGGTCCCAGGCTTTGGCACCTGGAGTGGAGGGAACCTGCCAGGAAGGGCACGAGCTGGGGCCTGGAAACCGAGGGAAAGAACTTGGACTTTCTCCTTCCATGGATGGAAAGCCTGACGGTTTGTTTCCTCCTTTTAAAGAAAGAGTTTATTCTTTAAAGGTTGAAACTATAGACACCTCTGCAGAAATCAGACAGCATGGTATGGTGTATCCGGGACGGCCCTCCCCACTCTCCATCTGAGGTCCCGCTTCCTGGGAGAAAACGCTCTCACCTGTGCTGTTTTTAATCCACCTGGCTCCGGCTCTTTGCTCACAACACTAACTTGTTGGCTCAGATGGTTCTTTTATTTATTTTATACATTTTAAAGATTTATTATATTGTTTTTGACAGAGAGACAGAGAGAAGGGGGAGCGCCCAGAACAGTCTCCATAGTTGCACATCAGTTTTTGACATGGTTTCATTCTACACAGGCAGGTGCGGGGGGCTGTGCAGGGCAGGAACCGGTCAGGGGCCTCCCGCACGAGAGACACCCCTACAAGCTGGGGGCCAAACCAGGGGCCTCCCACATGGGAGGCTTGCCCCAGCTAGAACTGAACTGGGGCCACAACCCCAGTTCAGCATATGGGTCCACACGGACCCGCTGGGACTTGATCCTCGGTCCTTGGGGCAAAGCGAGCACTTAACGCACTGAGCCATCCTGGCATCACTAATGGTTCTTGATTTATCAATTTATGGACACTATGCATTTCCTCCCGCTGTGAAAGTCCTATCAGTTGCCTTCGTAACTTTGGACAACACATGAGCTGCTGCTTCTGTTCACCAACTTTTGGCTCCGTCTTCCCTTCGTGTCACAGGGGTATGTAGAGCCGGGTCTCATCAACTCCCCAGAGCCGAGTGTGTGTGACTCCCTCCCTCTGCTCCTTGGTCAGTGACGTCATGTGGGCAGCTTGAGATTGGCCTCATTTGAAGTATTTACACCAGGGGACTTGGCAGACGTCACACCCCAGGATGCCCCTGCCAGTTGTCAAACAATCACCAACACGCCTCTGCTGGGCTTCTGAGGTTTCCTTCTAGCCCAGTGGAGGATTAGCTTGGCCCCCAGTGGCTCAGCTGGCAGGCCCGGCTTGGCCTGGCACCAACACCCCCCTCTGTCTGCAGCAAAGCTTCGAGGCACACCAGGACGAGGCTGTGAGCGTGACGCACATGGTGAAGGCGGGCAGCGGCGTCTGGATGGCCTTTTCCTCCGGCTCCTCCATCCGCCTCTTCCACACGGAGACGCTGGAGCACCTGCAGGAGATCAACATTGCCACCAGGACCACCTTCCTCCTGCCAGGTGAGGCTACGGCGGGGGCGCCGGGCCTGGCGGGCGGGACATGCGTGGAGCACCTCCCACGGCCCTGCAGAGGTGCGTCCAGGCCAGCCCGTTAACCTTTGGGGCAGCCTGGGGCCAGCCTTCCAAACTGGGCCTCCAAGAAGAGAAGTGGCGGGGCCTATTCGAACCCAGGCCTGTCACTGGAAAGCCTCTCTTGCCCTCGTCACGCGCGGTTCCTCTCACCACAGTAGGATGGGGCTCGCAGGAAGTGAGGCTTCAGAGGTAGCCAGAGTCCCGGCTCCGCCACCATGGGGTCTCGGCAGATCTCGTTGCTTCCGGGGGCCTCTGTCTGATGGGGGAGGTGGATTCTGGCTCGGAGTCAATGCCGACAGGCATGGGAAGACACCTGGCCCGGGCCTGGGGTGTGGCAGGTGCACCAGGAGAAGAAATACCGCCCTCACTTGCTCCCTGGGGTGTGGCAGGGGCTTGTGGGACTTGTGTTATGGGTCTTCTCTGCCACCCCCGACACCCCCTTTTTTTTTTCAGCTTTAGTTTCATTGTATTTCCCAGGATTTTGCAGTTATACAACACAAATCCATTTTTAACCACAATAAACATGTTTCTGTATCACAAAAGTATTTCCACACTCATGCTGATAGCTAAATTATGTCAAGTTAGTGGAGCAACAGAAAACCTGGATAATCTTATGGGCCTTTCTGATCTCAATCTCATCTGCGGGGGTGGAGGAGAGAGAAAGAATGAGGTTTACCAGGTGGTCAGGGGCCGGGTTTGTGGACAGAGCCGGCTGCAGGTAGAAACACAGCAGTTCCCATCAGCACAGCTCTGACTCACTGTGTGCTTAAAATGCGTTTTCCCTGCCGCGGACTGACCTGTTCTTTGCAGTTTCGCTTTACAGAAGCAAGAGTGCTCATCATCCTTACGATTATTTCAGAGCTAGGTGACCTGAGGCCCAGGAGGTTACGTGAGGTTACAAGGTCATGCTGCTGATAAGGCCGAGGCAGGACTTGAATCCCGGCTGGTCTGCAGACTTAGTGTGCTGCATTGCCCTTCCTGGGCCTCAGTTTCCCCATCTGTACAATGAGGGGCTGAGGTTTGAGTCAGAGCTTGGCCGAGCTGTGGAGGACAGACCAGAGCCAGAGTCAGGCAGGCCCCGCTGAGGTCCTGGCTCTTGGCGCCTCCAGCCCTGTGTGACCGGGAATGCACGGGGAACCTGTCTGATCCTTAGTCCCTGCCTCTCAGGGAGAGGTGGGCCTTACCTGGGACAGTGCCCTCCCGGCGTAAGTTTCAGTCCCCGATGGCGCCGTTCACTGTCCTCGTCTCCATCTTGTCTTGTTGGCCACCCCTGTCTCTGGTGCCCCCACTGTCATGCACCTGCTGTGGGGCTCCTTGCTCACCCCTTGCGCCCCACCCCCCGCTTCTGAGTCCGGGCACATATGGGGCCAAGGCTGAGGCTCCTAGTGTAGGACTTCCCGAAGGACCCAGGCGTTACTGTCCTGAGCCTCCTCTTCCAGGCCTGACTGTTCCGAATCCGCATCACTGAGAACTAGGGCCAGCCAGGCCAGGACCCTGCAAACCTGTGCCAGTCCCAGGCACATCCGCCCGCCCTGGGCCCCAGTGGGAGAACGACAGAGCAGGACTCCTAAATTCTTTATCAGAGAGATTTTCAAAAGGCTTTTAAGTAGTTTTCCTTTCCCCGTACAACCAAATGAAGTAATTGCATAATTAGTAATAAATTTGTTCCTCCTTTAGCGTGGGTTCTTTTAAGGGAATGTTAAAAATTTATCATGCTTCCTTCCCCCAACCCCTTCCTTCCACTTCTGCACCCGACTGGTATTAATGCATTTTTGAACCAAACCTCCCTCCCCTGCTTAACGAGACAGGTCATTAATAAAATGTTCTAGGGGCCTGGGCTTTTTAAAGCTGTGGATCTCCAGATAGATGGCTTGGGTGAGTTGAATGCTGCTGCATTAAGTCTCTGTGATAAAATATTTATCCACCATTAGATTTTTTTTTCTTTCGGACTGTTTGTGAAGTGCCTGGCTCTTTCCTCCAGGTGAAGGGGGGTGGGGCACCATGCCCAGGGCCCAGCTCTGCCGTCAGAATGAGGCCCGACGATGAGGTCGTTTCTCAGTTCTGACCTCTTTCTGGGCGTCTTGCTGCCTTTCTTTCGCGCGTTGGGTTTCGGCTGTCTCGGGACTGGGGGTGGGGGTGGGGGCGCTCACGGATGCTGGTTTCCAGGCCCCGGGGAAATGCAAGGCACTCCACATGAAAGATTTGCCACTGTTCCCTGTCTGGGCTCCATTTTTTTGTGGGTTTATGGCTCTGATGGAGCTGATCTTAACATGAGAGCCCAGGTCCTTTTAATAATCACAACCGTTATCTTAATAGCCTCCGTGTATTGATTGTATATTATGGGCTAAGAGCTGTGCTCAACTGTGTGTATATATTATATGATCTCTGTATGCTGTATATACGTACACAGACTATTCCCAGTAATCATAAAATTGAGCAAGGTCGGTTTGTAATACTCACTGATCAATGAAAAAGTGGTGTGTCACTTCATACAGCTAGTTAGTGACATCAACACTTGTGGCCTTTTTCACTTTTCTTTCACTCATTCATTGAGTGTCTACCGTGAGCCAGGGTTCTCAGCCAGGAGTGGGGGGGTCGACGTTGAGCACACAGATAAGCCGCCCTCCTGAAGCTTACATCTGGGACGGCAAACAGTAAATAAGCAGAGAGGAAAATAGGTTCGTTACAGACGGTGGCCGGAGCCAGGAAGGGAGGACAGCTGGTGGCGAGTGGGAGCTGGGAGCCCGAGCCTCGCGCACTGTGATTTCCTGAGGGCGGGGAGCCCCGCTGCGGGCCGGCGTGGGGGGGCTTTCCTAGCACTTTCTGGATTGACGCAGGTGGGGGCAGACTCCCAGCTCCTTGGACACCCAGAGACTGTTAGTGGAATAGCTCCAGTCATCAAGTGATGGACTGGCTTTGCATTTCCACATTGAACCGCTGCTATGAATATGACTTTCTGAGTTTGCATCACGTCGCCAGACTCGTAGATCCCATGGCCTGCTGACAGCTCCTCTTAGATAGAATGTGCCTCGCAAATAGCACATCCAACCGAGAGCTTGGACTTCCACCCCAAGCCTGCTCCTCCCCGCTCTCAGTCCACACCACTGCCACCCACCCAGCTGCTTGAGACAGAGACCCTCGGAGTTGTCCATTGTCGCCCTCCCCTCTCCTTCCGCTGTAGTCCGTCAACAGGTCTGCTGTCTGCTTCAGAACAGGTCTCGAACCTGTTGACCTCTCATTAAGTTTCTGCCACCCCTGCTTCTTAGCCGCCTTCGTCTCTGCTTCACAGATCTCCTTGGCCTCCCCATCCCCCCATCCTGCATCACACTGCAGCTAAACACTCCTCTGAAGTCGGTCTTTCACTCACCTGCTTAGACCGTCCTTTAGCTTCTCATCATGCCCGGAATGAACGGTCCCAGTCCTCACCCTGACCCTTTGTCCACTCTTCTGACCTCTCTGGTCATCTCCATTCTGCCCCGTCCTGGATCTGTACTGGCTTCAGCCTGTTCCCCGACCTGCTAAGCTCAGTCTTTGCCATAGGGCCTTTGCACGTGCTGTCTCCTGGGTTTTGGTCTGTCTGCCCTGCTCCTTTGTCATCCGGATCTCATGCTCCCCACCCTTCTTGGAAGCAGAGAAAGGCACAAAAACCCAGGAATGTTGCCCCCACTGCCCCACCCCCCATTGGAATACTGTCCCCAGTGTTTATGTTCCTGCTTTGTTTCCATTGCCTCTTTCCCCTCTCCAGGGCTGCGCTAATGTGGCAGCCACTGTTATTAAAATGAAGCAAAATCAGGAATTTAGTCTCACTAGCCACATTTTAAGTGCTCAGTGGCCACGTGTGGTTGGTTAATGGCCCCCTAATTGGGCAGCGTGGTAGAGAACATTAGCTTCATGCCAGAAAGTTCTAGAGTGTCTGCTCCTCAAGAGCAGAACTTTGTGTGTGTGTGTGTGTGTGGGGGGGATGTCCCACTGTGCCTCTAGCACTGAGTGCAGAGTTTGCACACAGTAGGCGCCTGGGGGTGTCCTGGGGTCCGAGCGAGTGGATTGGTGATGATTTAGCACACTGTGTGGGACAAGGCCGAGTGATCCCCGAGATGAAAACCCTGCTCCTGGGGTGACTGTGGAGCCTCACTGTTCTCCTCTGAGACTGTTTGCTCTGCAGAGGAAGCCCGTACACCTATGCGTAAGGACCCGGAGTCACCTGTGCAAGAGCCGAGAAGCAGTAGGCATCTGACTGCAGTGAGCAGCAGGCTTGGGCTGGCTACCCCACCTTGACATCCTCTTCTGGAAAGTGGGCGTAGCATCCGTGTCATGCACGCCTCTCTGCTGCATCAAGGCTAACATCAGACTAGAGCACGTATATGAGTGCCTTAGGCCCAGCTTGTCCAATCTGCGACCCACGGGTCCCAGGATGGCTTTGAATGCGGCCCGATACACATTCGTAAACTTCCTTCCAACATTATGAGATTTGTTTTTAGTTCCTCAGCTCTCATCAGTGTGAGTGTGTTGTATGTGTGGCCCAGGGAAGCCACAAGGACGGACACCCCTGGCTTAGATACCTCAGAGCAGTAATTCTCTGTGGTCCCTGGACCAGCAGCATCAGGGCCTCCTGGGAACTTGCTAGAAATGCGGTTTGGGGCCTCAGCTCTGGGGGTTGGGAGCCCCCCGCCCTGCCCCCCTACCCGCTGGTGCTGATGCCCAGATTGAGGACCATTTCTGTCAGCAGCATTTCACATAGTACCTGGCATTGTTATTGCCGTGCTATGTGGCATGAATTTGAATTTCCTTTGGGGGGACAGTAAGCCCCTCTCAGCAGGGCAGACGGGGTCAGGCAGGAAGCAAGACAGCCCTTTGCAAAGGCTTCCAGCCTCTCCCTCACGCCCATTCCCAGTGATCAGAATTCTTAGCTGGGACCACGGTGACAATGGCCAACAGCACCTAGTGGTGTGATTTGCATTCACTGACTCACTTCATCCTCAGGACAAGGCTATGAAGTGTCGTCATTGTCTCCTCTTGCAAGTGGGGAAACCCCGGCACAGAGGGGTTTAGGGACTGTCTCGGGGTCAAGTAGCCAGGAAGTGGCAGAGCTGGGGTTTGAACCTAGCGCCTGGCCTCAGAGCCCTGCTCTCAGCCACTGCACTATGCAGCCCACACGGTGCTTCCAACCTGTAAAGAGCAGAGGGGACCCTTCCTACTATCGCTTTTTGCTAAAAGAAAGGGAACATCTGGGGGATAGCCAGGGCCTCATGTGGACTGACAGCAGAAGCATGCGAGTTCTGGGCAGCAAGCTGTCCAGTTCACTGTCAGGCCCAGGACTGCAGGGCACACTGTGCCCTCGCTGGAGGAGGGGGCACCTGTGCAAAATGTCAGGCCTGGGTTGGAAACTGCAGGGCTGTGACAAGACTGCCCCCTGGCCCTGTGTCTTCTATCCGCCCTGGCCCCTCCCCATGCATCCTCTTCACCCTCAAAGCCAGCCCTGCCCAGGCCTCCCTGGCTTCACTCCCCAGCTGGCTGCTTGTGGCCCTGGCATGGGCCGCCCGGGGCCTGCCCTTTGTGCTGGATAGCCCAGCCGCTACGTGTGGGAAGCTCACAGGGCCAGCAGCGTGCTCTGTGGCGTTACCTCGTTGCATCCTTGTCACATGGCAGGAAATGCAGGCTGGGTGGGGGGAGCACTCAGCTTGGGGACCCCAGTCGGGTCAGCCTCCCAGGTCTCAGGGCTGAACCACACCCCATGTGGCTACTTGCTTGTCTCATGGGAGGACCCTGCACTGGGTCATTTTCTTACCTAGAGGTCGCCCCCAGATACCACTGCTGTCCCCCCACGGAGGGCATGCTGCTCATGCCGGCCTCTCTCTCTGCAGGTCAGAAGCACCTGTGTGTCACCAGCCTCCTGATCTGCCAGGGTCTGCTCTGGGTGGGCACCGACCAGGGTGTCATTGTCCTGCTGCCTGTGCCTCGGCTAGAAGGCATCCCCAAGATCACAGGTGAGGTTCTGGGGGCCCGGCCTGGCAGGGCCCAGGAGTGGGCTGTAGATGGCCAGGGGGCCGGTGAGTGTTGTGCTTGAACGTTACATTCTAGTCTGATGTAGGGGTGGGGTGGGGTGCGGGCGTCCACTCTCCAGCGTTCTCTGTCATTGCAGGCACAATGCAATTAAGTCATCCCACCCCACAGTCTCCCACCTCCTTTCTGAGCCTCGATTTCCCAGTCTGGCAAATGGGCACAGTGGTGGGTATTGGCCAGATGGTTTAAGGACTGGCTGGGGCACCGGACTGATGGCAGAGGCTCTGCTGGGTCCTTCTTGCTCCTCTCCAACAGGAGCTTCAAAATGTCCAGGCTCCAGAGACAGAAGTCACTTAGGGCTCCTGGGATGGGGTCCACGTGCCAGTGTGTGCATATGGATTAGAGGAAGGTCCGCCCTGACCTGTGGCACAAGGGCCCAGGAGAATAAGGGTGGTGAGGGAGTACCCTCAGCCCTGGGCCTCTCTCTGCCTCTGCCCGGAGAGTGATGACAAAGTGGCCTCCTCCACTGTTGCTGGAGGGCAGGGGTGAGTGGGAGGGCGGGCCGGCCCCATGGGACCTGGAGCTCCCTGCTAAAGAAGACTCTCTTCCTAAAACCTGAGAGTTCCTGTTTTCTGTCACATGGGTCATGTTCATCCCCGGCTTGGTCCTGGGGTGGTGGGAATGTCTCTGGAGACCCTCTGCCCCTAAAGAGCTGACAGTCTGGTGGGGGCAGCTGTAGCCCATCCAGGGTGGCGGGTGCTGAGATGGTGCCTGTCTGGGGAATGTGGGCACCGAGACACAGGTGATAGCTCTCCATGGGTGAATTCAAGAAGGATGCACTGTGGAGGCGCTTGAACTTGGCTGTAGAATCAGGTGGGTGGGAAAGGCAAGAGCAGTGTCTCAGACAAAGGCACTGAGACGTGACGGTGACTCAGGCAGGGAGCTGCAGGTGCTTTCACACTGAGGGTCCCCGCGTGGTTTATACGGTCACTCCTGTTCTCCTGCTCCACCTCTCCAAAGAAAGTAGCCCAGGAGCATAGGAGAGCCGTCCCACCCCCCAGACCCAAGGCATTCTGGGAAGGTTCCAACATAGATTGCAGTTACAACAAACAAACAAACAAACAAACAAACAAACAAACAGACAGACAGAGATGTGTGTGGGTGCCTCGCGTAAAGCTCTGGGCCTTTGGGCCCCTTCTTTCTGCCCGATTTCTGCAGGGAAAGGCATGGTCTCCCTCAACGGTCACTGCGGGCCTGTGGCCTTCCTGGCTGTGGCCACCAGCATCTTGGCCCTGGACATCCTGAGGAGTGACCAGGAGGAGGCCGAGGGCCCGAGGGCCGAGGAGGACAAGCCGGACGGGCAGGCCCATGAGCCCGTGCCCGTGCCCTCGGGCCACGTGGGCCGAGAGCTGACCCGCAAGAAGGGCATCCTGCTGCAGTACCGCCTGCGCTCCACGGCTCACCTGCCGGGCCCACTGCTGTCCATGCGGGAGCCGGCGCCCGCTGACGGCTCAGCCCTGGAGCACAGCGAGGAGGACGGCTCCATCTACGAGATGGCGGACGACCCCGACGTGTGGGTGCGCAGCCGGCCCTGCGCCCGCGACGCCCACCGCAAGGAGATCTGCTCCATGGCCATCATCTCTGGCGGGCAGGGCTACCGCAACTTCGGCAGCGCCTCCGGGGGCGGCGGGAGGCCGGCCCCGTGCGGGGGTACGGACAGCACCCTCCTCATCTGGCAGGTGCCACTGACGCTATAGCCCCCCTGGCAGGGTGCGCAGCTGCATCCATGCGGGGCTCTCAGCCTGCTGTGGGCCCTTCCGGGCATCCAGGGTCCCCCAGAGAACGCTGGATGGAGTTGCCTTCCAGGGACCAGCACAGGGCCACGCGGACGGGCCTGGGTCGCCAGTAACGACCTTGGTGGAGGAGAGGGAAGCCTCTTCTTTAAAAAAAAAAAAATTCAGAGTGTTTCAGGGAGCGGTTGGGGTTTGGGGAGAGGGAGGACACCTCTGGAGGAAATGGCCTTTTTAAAAACAAAACAAAGAAAACCCACAAAACCTCACAACGGCCCAGCAAGCCCAGCACCTCTTGTCCGGCCCGAGTGGGGCTCAGAGGCGGCCACGCAGCCCTCCTGGCAGGGCAGGTGCGTGTGCATGTGTGAGCGTGTGGGATGGTGTGTGAATATATATAAATACGTATATATGGTGTATATTATCTGTGTATAAAGTCTGTACATATCGGAGCTCTGGGTGACGCTGGAATAAAAGGCGAGAGTAACGTCAGGACTTGGATTGAGGGGCTTTTCTTTTTGAGATGCTACAGGGGAAGAGGCAGAGCAGCTGTCACTAGACAGGGATTGTTCTGGAACCGGGAGCGACAGTGCCCTCAGCAGGAATGACCAGGAAGGGACCTGCCCAGAATTGTACTGTCCTGTGTGGCCGCCATTGGCCAGGTGGGGCTATTTGATTTTTAAAATTAATTAAAGTTAAATAAAGGGACACATGCAGAACCATGTCAGGCTCCAGGGCACAGGGCTCTTGCCCTGTTAGGGGGGAACCAGCCCTCCTTCCACCGACGGGCTTTGTGTGACACTGTGAAAGCCTAAAACACACACGTAGAAGCCAAGGAACTGCCCTGTTGTTCTGTGAGGGTAACAGAGCCTTTGTTGCCTGCTTTCTGGTGGCCCTGAAGCCTGATTTCTTTAGAAAGCATGTGCATCTGTGTTCATGCCGGTTGGCGTGGTCACATGGAGACAGAGTATGAGCTTCAGCCACAGGACATGGGGATGTGAACAGCACTGACCTTCTCAGTCGGATGGAGAGACATGGGTGTGTCCCTACGGACCCCAAATCTGATGGAGGAGACCCAGCCCAATTCTCAGGGACCTGCCAGCTTCAGGGGAAGATGGAGTTTCTGCCCAGGAGGAGACCCGAGTCTGCTGGAGCTACGAGGACACTGCTGATCTCAGGACTGTCCTGTCAGGTGGTGGAGATCCCCGGGCTGAAGTGGGAGAAAAAGCCTTTGCTTTGGGGAGATAGCAGTCTGAGAAGGGGAGACAGGACCCTCAACCATGAAGAGGCTTAATCGTAAGACAACAGCAACTTTTTAACAATACAGACCTAATTAGAGCACCGTGAAACTACTCTAAACTCGTTTACACTTTTCTGGGGAAGTGGCAACTAGCACGAATGTGTAAATTGAGGAAAATTAATATAATTACCTGAGCTATAGTGCTTGTCATCTTTTCATATCAACAGACACCACAAACTTTTCCTGGTGAGAAGCGTGGTCTTTATGGGCCCACAGCGAGGCAGCCAGCTGGCTCCTTCTCTGCAGGGCACGGATTCTTACAGGTATCCCCGGGCATAAGTTCTGGAAACCAGTGTGGTGCTGACAGATGGGCTGGGCTGTGTGATGGGGCGGGCACCTTGGCCTTGAGGAGTCAGGAAACATGGGTTCAAGTTTTGGCACCAGTTTGGGTATGTTCTACAGGTCCCTGCCCAATACTAGACCAAAAGTGCTGAACTCCTGTGGGGTCCAGGTACCATGTTTCGTATATTACACCCTTGACTGCAATGAATCGTCACAACCACCCTCAGAGGAGGGTCTATTCTTAGCCCCGCTTTACAGATGAGGGAACTGAGGCTTAGGGAGGTGAGGTCGCTTGCTCAGGTCACACAACAGAAGAAGACCCCAGGGCTGTGGGATTGCCCCGCGCTGGCTGCTGCCCCACCCTTGGCCCATTTCCAGGCCCTGCCCCCTCCATTCTGCTGCCTGAGGACCCCGTCTGAGGACATGTACCCAACTGCCTACACAAGCCACAGGGTTTGCCAACCCTTAGCCTGGGTCTCCCCTTCTAGAACCTGGGGATATTAACAGCACTGAGTGACTGGGCTCCTTTGAGGGTGAAATGAGTAAATTCATGTGAAATACCCCCAGCAGCTCCAGGCCCGTAGCCAGCCCTCACTAACTTGACTATTATCATCTCATGCAGCAGCCCGGCCAGGTATCTGTACCGAGGGGCTCCTCTGTAGAGTTTAACATCCAGGCCTGTGGCAAAGGCCTCACCCCTTTAGAGAGGTTAAGCTCCACCACAGTCAGCTTGGAGAACCCAGCAGTTTGTGCAGAAACCTCTCTGTGCTCTGCTGGCTTAGGCCGCACAAACGCCGGCATCGCTCACCAGATGTTTTGGAAAATTACGGGCAAATTGCAGTAAACGCCATATTGACGGAGAGACATCTTATTGTGAGCCCTTTGTTGGGTCCAGAAAGCAGATGGTGTAAGTTTTCAGAAAACATACTGGTGTTTGAGCCAGTGATGCCCCAGAGTAGGTGGCGTTCATGCATTTGTACACACATTCATTCAATTAGCAAGCGTCTCCTGCTGGCCACTGTGAGCCAGGCCAGGGGCGCGGCTCTGGGGCCACAGTAGTGAATGAGCAGACACTGTCCCTGCATTCTCGGAGCTGAGCCCCGAGCCTTATGGGCAACATGGGTTGGAACAGAAGGTTCTGGAAGGCCTAACACGTAGGGATGACAATACTGGCTTTGAGGGGTCTCACAGATACGGAGTCTCCCTGTCGCTGGCCTCTGATTCTCCCGCTATAAGGTGGTGATAACAGTAACTTAGGGGTAGCCAGGATGGCTCAGTGGGTTGAGTGCTCACTTTGCTGCGCTGGGGACCGAGGATCGAATCCCGGCCCCGGCCTGTGCAGAACCATGTGCTGAGCTGGGAGCTCCCCCAGTTCAGTTCTCTGTCTCTGTCTCTGTCTCTGTGTGTGTCTCTCTCTCTGTCAAAAAAAAATAAATAAATAAATTTATATATATATATATATATATATATAAAACACACCAAAAGTATAGATTGTAAAAGAAAACAACAGTAACTTACCCTGGGTTGCTGCTCAGGGTAAAGGAGCCGACACGTGGACAGTGCTCAGCACAGGGCCTGTCGCTCAGCGTTGGCTGTCTTTGGTAGTGATGATCTTAGCAATGGGGCTGGCCGGTGTGAGCACGTGGCTGTATGTGGGGGAGGGGGCGGAGGAGCATCCTCTTCTGGGTCCCCATCTATATGGAAGGGAAATCCAGGGTGCTCAGCTGCAGGGAGATTGGGCACCAGTGTGAAGCTGGACTCTGTTGACAAACCTAGGGCTGGGGGCCCCTGGTTCCCGGAACTGGGGTGTCTGACCCAAGGAAGCCAGGGATCCCCCAGCTCCATCCCAGAAGATCTCTTGAGTTCTTTCCAGCCTAAACTTAACTCTGACGGACGGACTCGATCTTCCCCTGTTATTTCTGCTGCATTAGATGACCAGGCCTTTTTCTTTGGCAAATCCAGGGACATGTATTTGCATGCTGTTTTGCATAAATCAGAGCCTCATTTGAATCCATTTGCATGTTTCTCTGGATGCAAGGTTCAAGAGGCCCAAACTCATTCTATGTACACTGAAACAGGAGTGATGAGGTCAGCCCCTCTGAGCTGGCCTGAACTCCACAGGCAGGGGTGAAGGTGCTCAGAGGGCCTGAGGTCTCCACAGGATAGTTAGACCAGGAAGGGACTCTGGGGCCAGCTGTCCCCTGTGCTGAGGGGGGAAGGAGAGCTTTGGGCAATGGTACAAAAAGCCGAGAGGAAACCACAGGGCAGGGTGTCCTCGGTGGCCCAGCACAGACCTGGGAACAGGTATGGACATGGGGAGTACTGATGACCCTTCTGGTGGTCCTCATTATTCTGCACCTACTATGTACCAGGCTCTGTACTAGACGCTTTACACATTAGTCCATTTTCTGCTTGGAGACATATGAGGTGGGTTATCAACCCCATTGTAGAGATGAGGAAATCGGGGTGCAGAGAGCAGAAGTGACCTATCCAAGGCCGCATGGCTGCTCTTTGGAGGCCCTGGACTCAAATGCATGCCAGTTTGGTTCTAGATCTTTCTTTCCTAATGAGGGAGAGTGAGAAACCTGGCCTTTGGCAACTCTTGACGGCCCCTGAGCATCTTTCTCCCTGGGGAAGGCCTTCGCTTCTATGTCTCACTGGACTGCCTCATGAAGAAGGAGCCCTGCATACCCCCGTGCCTCCAGAATGGCCTGGTTTCCATGGCAACTAATGCACAGCCCAGTCACAGCCCGCCCCCAGGGAGGGCAGCTCCCTTGAGGGTAGAAGCCTCAGTTCCAGCCCCTGGCACAAGCCTGGCACCAAGTAGGGCCCTGTGAGTGCTTCCTGAGTTAACTCATAGGTGAGTGGGCGTCAGGTAGCATACCTGCTGCCAATGTTTGCCCAGCGCTCCTCAGGGCTGGGTTAGAGATTGTGGAGATTGGTTGTCCCCTCCCCACATTGACAAGAGGAGTTCATTTCCCTTCTTTTGAGTTGGTTTTGAGCTGCTTTGACAATAGAATACAGTGGAAGTGTCACCATGCCAGTTCTGGGCCTGGTAGCTGCTGCGTTCATGCTTCTGGGAGCTCTGAGTTACCATGTGAGAAGTCCAGCTGCCCTAGGGAGGGATGACAGGGACAGAGACATGGAGACAGTGGGGACTTGAGAGGCCCAGCCTCCAGCACAGGTGGGTGATCCATCTTGGACACTGCTGCCTGGTCAAGTCCTCAGATGACAGCAGATCCAGGTGATGTCACATCCAGCAGAAGAACCACCTAACTGAGCCCAGTCCACTCACAGCATCATGAGAGGTCATAACAAAGGGTGTTGTTTTGAGATGCTAAGTTTGGGCGTGGTTTGCTTCACATAACCCCATGCCTCCGCTGCATGTAGTACACACTTCCTTTGGGATGCCCCCTCACCTGCTCACACAGTGGGGGGTGTCAATCACCGTAATACCTTGTTCCTTAAGTTACAGGAGCAGGTGTGGGACCCAGGCGTGGTCAGGATAACATCTCAACTCCTAGCAATAGTGATTGGCCCAGAGATGGGCGTGTGACCCAAGATAACCAATCAGAGCCCTTCCCTTGGCTCTGTATCTCGACAGTGAATGAGAGACTCTCTGTTTCTTCTGGGGTTGCTAAGCTGGGATGATATAAACCCAGAAGAGGTCTACGGTCATGTTCCCGACCCCGACCCCCACCAGCTCGTTACGGAGTCATTGCAGCTGCAGTGACAGGGAAGGTGGCTATGGCAGGACCGGAAGAGGTCCTGCTCTGACTGAGGTCCCACTGCTGGGTCCTGAACCCTGTTCTCATTCTGACGACTCTGGGACGGCTCTCCCTCTGGAATTCCCAGTTTCATGAGCCAATACATGTCCTCTTTTCTCTCAGCTGGTTCGAGTTGATTTCTATCACTTGAACTAACGGGAACCACATTATACTGACTCCATTTCTTTGTCTTATTAAGCTTAGACATAACAGGGGCTGGGCTGTTCTAGCTCGGAGGCTCAGTTCTAATGGGAAAGGACAGGAAAGCTACATCTGCTCTGACTGAGGTCCCGCTGCTGGGTCCTGAACCCTGTCCTCATTCTGAGCTCTCGCAAGTGCCATCCAGGAAGGTGGCTCCAGGCAGTTTTGCAGCGTGGGAGCTGGTCAGAAGTCCAAGGGCTGAGCCGCGGATCCTCTTCCCATTTGGTCGCATGGGTCTGAGGCAGAGCGAGGCGGAGACCAGGTAAAGGAGGAAGCGGGAGCCCAGGGAACTTCATTAATTTTTTCCGTCCTAAATCAATTTAATGGGAGCCTCTGATGACTCTCCGATCTGATCTTTCATTTTCAGTATTACAATTATCAGCTGATATGACTGGTAGCTCAAGCTTGAAATGGGGCACTGTCAAAAAGGGAATAGTACCAGATTAGACCAATTACCTAATATTTTGCTAATGAGACACCTCGTGCAGCGCTCCTGTTTACAGCAAGGAAAGCAAAGAGCTTCGCACTGTCATTGTTACTCTCCTTTGCTGCTTGTCACGTGCGCAGCTTGGGTGTGGGGAGCTTACATCCCAAGAACTTCCATTTTCTGGCTCTCCTATTCCGATGCTGCCGGAACCCCCTGGTGTTACCTGGGGTCCTTCTTGCTGCTCTTTGAGGCGATGGAATACATGTAGGTGATTGCAGTGTGCTCAGCCCCTGTGGGATGACGCTGTGTCAGGATGCGGGATGCATGGTGAATTTCAGGCACCCCCAAACCAAAGAGCAGGTGGCTCAGAGGCGCACCCATGGAATGAACTGGGCTGGAAAGGTTCAGAGTCAGAAACCTTCCTTCCTCCTCTGAGAGAGGCATGACTTGGCTCAGGTGCCACACAGAGTTGTGGCAGAACTGTGCCCGAATCCCAGGCCTCCTGATTTCTATCCCCCAGTCTTTCCACCCCCCGCCGAAGGCCAGTGTAAACTCAGGTCGTTCAAGTTCCCCACGCAGCCCGCTGGATAGGGAAGCAAATCTGGATCAGAAGGAAAATAGGATCATCCGAGGTGTTCGGGCCCCAGTGCAGCTGACAGTGTGCAGTCTCCCACGTCCACACAGCTGCCCTTCCTCAGCCCAAGGTGCGGCGGGAAGGGCTTTGCTTTTGGAACAGAACTAGGTTCAAATCCCACACCAACCTACCAGTTACCGGCGGTGTGACCTTGACCAAATACTTCAACCCTTTGAGCCCCCAGAGGGGAAGGAAGTCCAGAATCAGAGAGGGCTCATGAAAATCAGGAGTTGATGGTTTATCCAAAAGAATCCTTTTCCAAAGGGACACGCAAGGTCAGGGAGGGGTGCTTCCGTGATTTTATGTGAGTAAAGAAAAAATAGCTGAGGACCCGCTGTGTGCTGATCCGTGTCACATGCTTTCCGTGTGTAATTTGATCAGTGCGGGGAGGCAGGATTCTCACACCCTTCTTACGGCTGAGAAAACTGACGTTCACAGAGATCAGGTGGCCCGAATCCCCCGGCACATGGTGTTGGGGATGGAAGCCCAGCTTGTTTCCAGAGACGTTTAGGACAAGAGGAGTCCCCTGGGTCCTTTGGCCCTAAGAGGATGGGGACAGGGGTGAGACACAGCACCTTGAAGGCGCTGCCCACAAGCCCCATCACCCCTCCCCAGACCCTGATTCCTAGCGCTCAGGCCTCAGGGCAGCTGCTTTTAGAAACATGGTCAGCTCTGCTGTACCGAACTTCATTATCTTTATCAAATTAATTTACACGAGCCAGGGTGGCCACCTAATTAAGTTGTTTCCCAGGGCCCTGTGCTGGCTGCTTAATGAGGCGTGAGTGGCTGGACTCAGGTTCAGAGTGTCCTGGGGTGCGGAGGTGTCAGAATGTGACCCGAATGCCGTGGCTTTCTGCTCCACCGTGGTCCGGGGGCTGTGAGTGACCGCTGTGTGTCACTTCCCCCACCCGCCTGCCGTGGTGCCCGTTCGACTCCCCAGGACTTCTTGGGAAGGAGGTGTGCTGTGGCTTGCAGTTCATTTCGTCAGTGACACAGATAAGACTTTCTGTTTTGCCTGATAATGGCTCAGTCCTGCCGTAGAATGCCCCCAATTTAGTTAATGAACTCTTTTTCTTTCTGTAAATGAGATTTGGGGATGGGAGGGGAAGAGAGGTAAGGGGGCCCTTAGGAGGCTGTGGCAGTACTTGAGGTGAGTGAGCGGCTGTCTACAGGGGAGGCGGGGAGGGGGCTGATGACAGAGGAGGTGTGAGGGATAGGGGGTGAGGGAGGGTCAGGGATGGCATCTCGTTTCTGGGTTGGGTAACTAGACAGAGAATGGTCGGTCCTGCCATTTCTTCCTTTTCCTTCCTTCCTTCCTTCCTTCCTTCCTTCCTTCCTTCCCTCCTTCCTTCTTTCACTCACTTATTCACTCATTCATCCAACACACACATACTGCTCACCTATATGCCAAGCTCTGGGTATCAGTTACTGGAGATCAAACCATGACCAAGACAGACCAATTCCCTGTCCTCACTGAGCCAATGTTCTAATAAGATTTCGTCTTAAATGTGTACACATTTCAAAACTTACTCTTGAGCCTTGGGTTCACTGAAAATTGAAATCCTAAAGACTCTTCCCTGTAATTCTAGCATCTTCCATTAAGTGAGTGCTGACTTCACACAGCATCTCATTCCACCCTTGCCATGACCCTGAGAGGCAGATTCTAGCGGATCCCCATTTTACAGATGGTACCATTGAGGCTTAGGGAACGCCAAGTTCACACGGCTCCTGGGCGTCTGAAGCCAGGATCTGACCCGGACCTATCTGATACCTGTCTCCTTGTCTTACAGATTGCTGTCTAACAGGTGGGTTCAAGCATCTTCCGTGTCACTCAGAGCCCCTCTGTGGCATGTCTTAAATGGGGTCCTAGAGCCCCACTTGGCTCCATGTTCATTCTTGTCTGGATTCTTGAACCCACAAGGCCCCTCCCTGCCTGTCCAGGCTCCTTCCTCACCATTCCAGCTTCTCAGTCTCCAGTGAACTTCTGCGGTCCCCAGTGGACTTCTGCGGTCTCCAGTGGACTTCTGCAGTCCCCAGTGGACTGGCTGCTTCTCTTCCTGTCTCCAGATTCTTGTCCAGGCATCCCCACAGCCCTCACCCTTTGCCTTCACACCTACTCCCAACCTGCCGGGTTCCCTGTAGAGTCACGGGGGGGAGAGTGATAAGAACAGCACTAGTCACTAGCTCTGAGGGCGGGCTTATCGTGGGCCCATGTCCTCAGCTCACCCTCCCGAGGACTCCTAGAGATCAGGGGATGACAGCTAGGGGCACACAGCTAAGAAGTGGCAGAGCTGGGATTTGAATCCAGGACTGTGGCTCCAACCCTTCTAGTCGTAACCAGTGTTGTGCAGAGTTGGGGGGCTGGGTAGAAACCCCCACCCCCTGGACGAGGATGGATCTGATTTGCAAACAGCTGCTCTGCTTGTACAGGAAAGGGAGGCGGGGGAAGAATGTGGGAGCAGCCTGGGATGGAGCAGCCAACCTTGTGGTCAACAGCAATGACTGTGACCAATGCCGCCTTCCTTCTACAGGTATTATTGGGGTGCCGTCCCCTTGTGAGCCCCCAATCTAAAGTAGGCTCCCTCCCAATCTTATTTTTATAGCACCCATTGGTATGTGACATTGCCACGACTTATTTTTCAGTCTCCAGAATGTAAGCTCTGGGTGAGCGAAGGCCCGATCTTGCTCACTTGGGGCTGAAGCTCCAACATCTACAATCTGGTGTTGGGTCCCTTGCTCACCTGCAGACATGAAGATGGATTGTCCTTGGAAGAGACAACATACTTGACGCCCTTGAGTGTGTGGCATGGTCTAGATGCGTCCATCCTGTCACTTCAGGTGACATGATTATGAAACAAATAAACAGAAGCACCCAACAGTCAGGGCCAAATGGCCCCTTCTTTCTATGCCTTTCAAATGGCCCCTTTTCTATGTTAATGCTGTCCAGAGCTGCCCCCTCACCCCGCCAAGCGAGCCCTGCCCCAGCTGTGACGTCAGTGTGGCTGCCTCCGGGATCCTAGCCCGATTTGCCTTTCAAGTTTTCGACCTTGTTAATGTTGCTCAAGGCCCGTGCACTAAAGGCCACGTGCTCCCCTGACCATTTGGGGCTGCAGGTGGTCAGGGGAGAGGCTGTGTGCAGCTGGGCCTCCCATGGGTCCAGGGGAGACAGCCGGCTCCCAGCCTGGGCATCTCTGTCTCAGAATTCTTCCCTTGGTTGACTCACCAAACCTTTTCCTTATTGACATCACTCGGTTCAACTGTTCACCCACGCTGACCAAAGCCCAGTGTTGGGGCATTGTGCTAGGCGTGGGGGGTGGGGGTGACAGCCGGTCTTAGGTGGCTGAGGGAGACAGGATTTGGGTGCAAGGAGGGAGGGAAGCAAGGCAGGGAGGGGGAAGCCTGGGGGGCCCCAGGCCAGTGAGTGATTTCAGGCAAAATCCCTAGAAGGTGGCCTCAGCCTGGTCCCACAGGGGCCTCCGGAGTCTAAGTTGTGTCTCAGAGTTGGTCCCTGACCGCAGCCTGTCAATCATTGGCCAAGGACCAGCCCTGGCATTGTAGCTGCCCAGACAGTTCAGCTCCCTGTAGATGAGGGCACCACAGCCCAGCTTCTGGAGAAGCTGCAGGTGTAGGCATGGGAGTGGGGAGGGAGGCCAGAGGCAGGGGGTGCCCTGTGGGGGTCTGGGAAAGCCCCCGACAGTCTTTGCTGCAGGGGCTGATGAGTTCATGGGCAGGTGGCAAAGGGGAAGTAAACAAGACAATACTGCGTGGTACTCGTGACCGCTAATGAAACTGCTCCCACCTGTTCGTGCTATGTGCTGGTGCCATGTCGTGTGCCGTACCTCAGAGCAATTCTCCACGGCACACGCTGTTCTTGTCCTCATTTCTCAGGGGAGGACATGGAGGCCCAGAGAGGTTCCGACACGTGTCCAAAGGCACACAGAGCCAAGACTGGAACCCCAGAACCTACACTTGTTTTTGTTTTTACAGTTCTGGGCTTTAGGGGAGCTCATATGAGGAGCCCTTAAACTAGTCAGGGACGGCTTCCTGGAGGAGGGGGTTCTTAGAAGCAACTTCCAGGTCTCTGGCTTTCCCTGCTGGTTGGTCAGTCATTCAACAACTACGCACTGAGCTCTGAGAGCATGCTGGGCCCTGCTGTAGGTCCTGGAGGGAACAACGAGGAACAAGCCTGGAGAAATGATCCCTGAGGGGACTTTGGGGAAGGGAGGGAGGAGAAAACAAGCAGCAAAGGGTAGTGGAGGTGTCCCTGGAGCCTGGCCCTGGGGATGGGGGTGGGGTGGGGGCCCCGAGCTTTCGTCTGTGTTTCCTCAGGACAGAAACCCACTTCACTGAGCACTGTGTGAGTGCTAGTCCTGTGGGCACTGCCGTCATCCCCTGCAGTGGGAGAGGAGGAAGTGGGAGATCAGACAGGTGCTCGGGGCAGCCCAGCTGGTTGGGATCAAAGCTGGCTGTGGGAGCCGTGCTGGGAGGAGCAGAGGGGGCCTTGGAGGATGGCGGGTCGATGGCTGTGGCGGAAGAGAGGAAGGCTGAGGAGTGGGAGGAAATAAAGCTAAACTGCTTTTAGCAGCACGAGGTGTCTGCAGAGATGGTTCTTGCCGTCTCAGGGCGCTTGTAAATTGTAACCTCTGCCTCCACCAAGGCTCAGAGAAACAGTGTCTGGTCTCACTGCTCGGTGTTTACACCTCCTGAGAAGGGCCTGCGGAAGTTCCAGGCCCTTCCTAGCTTGTCACTCAGGCCCTGCAGGGAGGTGCCTGCACCCTCCGATTTGCAGTGGAAGGTCAGACTCTGGGGGTCACCCAGGAAGAGACCAGGGAGGTGGGGACAGAGTCCTACCAGCCCGGTGACGAGGGGTATGTTGTGGTCCTCTCTGATCCTCAGTGTCTTCATCTATACAGGGGGTGTCCTGAGTCTCTCGGGTCTGCCGCAGATCTGCAGAGGGAGCAGGATTTCCTTAGAGACAGACGTGGGAACCAAACACTGGCTGATTTCATGCAGGCAGCCCTGGGCAGGGCCTGGGAGGGCCCCACCTCTGCCCACCCATGTCTCCTGGTTCTGACTGGGGACCCTGAGAGGGACTCTTCTAAGGCTGGGAAAGAGCACAGGCTCCAAGTCTAACGAGCTTTCAAAGACCAGCTGTGGGGCCCGAGGCTAGCTGCTCAACCGCTCTGAGCCTCAGTTTCTCCAACTTCCCTGCGCCATCAGCACAGCTGTTGTGGTGCCTGTTTTCTGGTGTGTGAGGGGAGGGAATCTCCCCAGTCTCCCCTTTAGGGGACTCCTTGCTCCTGCCCACAGAGAGCTTGCCCTCAGGTCAAGGAGGCAAAATGCAACATGCAATGTACTGTTGCAATAGACACACAAGGCCACACAAACTGCCCTACCCCCACGCAGCCCCCTGGGAAGCCTGGGAGACAGGTCATCATAAGGAGGTCTGTGACAATACCGTTTATAAACAATAATCGTGATTCGTTGAGTATGAAGGGCTGGGGGCGGTAAAGTGCTTCACATGGATTTTATTTTAATTCTCCCACAAGGCTGAGAAGGCCGAGGTCCTCCTCCTTAGAGAGGTGAAGCCACTTGCTCTCAGGGTGGAGCTGTGATTTAAAGCCCAACGGCTCTGATCTGTGCTCTGCGCAGGAGGCTTTGGGCACAAGGCCACGGTCTCCTGAGCTCCCTCTATCTGCCGAACCAGGGCTAGATCCTTCCATGGTGGTCTTGCAGGAAGCTGCTGGAAGCTGCTGGAAGCTGCTGGAAGCCTGCAGCAGGAGCTGGAGAAGGGGTACGGGTGGGGCCAGAGGATTTGCAGAGACACCAAAGAGGTGTGGAGACAGCCGCTTGGCCCCATCTACTCAGGCCCTGGCGCCTCTCCAGGCCCCGGCGTACCAGCTCTGCCGATGGGGAGTCAACCCTCAGCTGCTCTGCCATGATTCCGTGTCTTCTTACATGGGCCCCTGTTTCGTTCCAGGCCCTGTGCTCAGCACGTTAACATCTTATCGGATCCGCACAGTTCTACAGGGGAGGCACTACTACCCTCCCCCCTCTTATGGGGAAGAAAGTGGAGGCTCAGAGAGGGGAAAGCACAGGCCCCGGGTCACACAGCTGGGAAGAGTGGTTGCCAGCCGGGTCGCGTTCCTTCTGCATCCATTCATTGGCTGGCTTGTACTTTCTGCCTCCGCAAATTAGCCTTCCGGAAGAGGCGGCCTTTGCACAGGGAATCTAACACAGCTCACTGCCCCGGTCCCCAAGCTCCCTGGGCGGGGCCTGAGCACCCTGTGGAGGCAGGTCTTGGGTGTCACTGGGAGGGCACCGTGAGGGAGGCACTGAGCTGGAAGGAGGAATGGACGGACACGGGAAGTGCGGCCCGATGGGGGCTGCGTGCCTCTTAGTCCTAACGTTTCCTCCCGCATCGGTACCCCTTCCCCGTGTCTCCCACCTTCTGATCCTGGCCCCCTTACCCTCCCTGAGTGGTCTTCATGGCTCATCTAGTCCAGGCTGTCACCAGAGTTCTTGAAAATCCTGAAAGCCTTTGTTGAAATGACTCCTAGCCTGACAGGCGGCTAGAAATGGGTGTGGTCTGGGGGCAGCCAGAGGTCAGGGCCAGAGCTCCGCTTTTTCTTCCTTCCTTTCAAAATGCCCCCGAGGCCATTCCAGGGAGCCTGGGGTGCCAAGGAACACACTTTGAAAACCTCTAATCTTGTCCTTACACCTCCTTGAGCCGATGAGGGAAAGGAAGCCCGAGAGGCTGCTTGACTTGCTCAGGGTCACTTTGGGGAGTCAGGGGCAGCGTCAAGGGCTGGACTGCCTGGGGTCTATGGCGCGTGTCCCCTGTGTCCTCTACACAGCCCGGGGCTCCACGGAGCTGCACGGTGTGAAATTCCTTATGCAAATGGCATGCGTGTCCCAGTGCTGTGGGCTCCCAGTGAGGAGACCAGCGCTTCCAAATACTTATCGCTAAAGCGGGGATCCTCATCCCCAGCCTTCCCCCACCCTGCTCTCCGGGCTGAGATAAGGGACATTATCTGTCTCGGAGTCCAGAGCTCCAGGAGCGGGAGACGTAATAAATGGTGTTTGCTGATCAGCACTGTGTTCCGCTGAATCTCCTTGAAGTAAAGACACAGAAATCGCTCAGCGGGTCCCCAGTGTCCCACAGACTGACTTCCCTCAGCGACATGAGGAGCGGGCAGTGTGAGGCCTCAGCAGACACCTGCTGTTACTGGGCCCCCTTCTCAGGGGGAGCCCTGAGAGAGCGCCCCAACTTCACGCAGGGATAAGCTGTGTTAGCAGCAGGCAAGAGGAGTGCCCAGGGTCCAGCTGCCTCCATCCGGTTGTGTGAGCTTCAGTCTCTGCTCCTCTCAGGGCCGCAGTTTCTCCATCTGTCCCGTAAGCCATGGGCCTGGATAATAGCTCCAGCAGCCTCTGTCACCTAAACCCCAAGAGGCCTGGGGCCCCCTGACTCAGGCCAAGCTGTGGGCTCTCCCTCGTCTGCAGGCCCGGGGACCAGCTCCCCACTGCAGCCTTCCCTCCGCCTCCCGTGGCTCCCACCTGCCCCCCTTCCCGGAGGACTGACTCTGAAGGAAGCGGTCCTTTGTCAGCAAAGCTGCCATGCTCAGCAAAGGGGCTTTCATCTCTGTGAGCAGGTCATCCCACCGCATCAGCAGAAAGTTCTGGCTGGGGAAGGAGTGGCTCCTGGCTCCAGCGGGAGTCTTCAGAGGACCCCGCCCCTGGGATTCTGGGATGTCAGGCCTGGAGCAGCAGGCAGGAGGCTGGGCGGGGCTTGGTGGTTAAGGGCACAGACTTTGGAACAAAACAGACCTGGCCTTGAATTCTGGCTCTGCCACTGACTTTGTGCGTGACCTCGAGCAAGTTGCTTAATTATCAGGTGACTCAGTTTCCCTAACTGGATTACAGGCGCTAATAATGCCACCTAATGAAATGATAGGGATGGCCCAAGAAATAAATGATAACGAGCATGAATTACCCTGCACACTGACTGGCCCATCCATGGTTAGGACTCTATTGTAACTGATTGCACTAACAACCCTGCTTCTCAGTCTTTCTTGGACCTGCATCCTTTGCAACGAGACCTTGCTGTTGCCAACCCCCCCTCCCCCCCCCGGGCCAAATGCTGTAACCGACAGATATTTGTCCTCTTACACTTAGAATGTCAGGGGCAGCCCCGTGTGCTCACTTGCCACGCATGGCCTTGGAGAAGTCACATCTTTTGGAACTGTGCATTCCTGTTTGCTAAGCGGCAGTCACAACATGGAGGGCTTTTGTGGTGACAATTGTGATGTAGAGGCTGCAGTTAGACTGGGGTTTGAACCCTAGCTCCACCACATTCTTTTTTTATTTATTTTTATTTTTTAAAAGATTTATTTTTATTGTTTTTGACAGAGAGAGAGAGAGAGAGAGATACAGAGACAGAGAGAAGGGGGAGGGCCCAGAACAGTCTCCATAGTTGCACATCATTGGTTTTTCCACATAGTTTCATTCCACAGGTGGGCGGGGCTGCACAGGGCAGGAACTGGGCCAGGGTCTCGCCCCAGTGAGAACTGAACTGGGGCACTGCCCAGCTCAGCATATGGGTCCTCACAGGCCGGGGCTGGGATTTGATCCTTGATTCCCAGGGCTGCAAAGTGAGTGCTTAACCCACTGAGCCATCCCGGCTTCCCTACCATCACATTCTTAATGCCTACCCTTGAAATATCACTTGACAGTCTGACCCTCATGTTCACTTGCTGGGTGTTAAAACCAACTCAAAAGGACTGTTGCGGAGACGAGAACTTATTTCAAAGGCCGAGTGCAGCGCTTGGCACTCGTGAAGGACATGTTTCAGTTGTCTATTGCTATGAACCAAACACCCACCGACTTCGAGGTTTAAAACAATTTTACCATTTCTCTTGATTGTCTGAGTTGATGGCTTGGTTTTTCTGCTCCATAGTTCTCAGTAGGGTGACTGGGGCGGGGGACCCATTCCTGGGAAGTGAGTCTTTTCAGCGCCGAAACCGGGAGGGTCCCAGATAAACTGCAGTGAACGGGTTGCTCTTGTTGTCTGCGCCCCTCCTGGAGCTGCTCTGGCTGTGGACTGGACCGGGCTGGGACTTGCAGGGTGGCTTCCCTCACATGGCTGGCAGTGGGCTGGCCGTGTGCTTGGAGCTCAGCTAGGGCTCACTGCTGCAGCTTTGAGATTCTTCTCCATAACCTGCCCTCCTTATAGCTTGGGTAGCACGCATTCCTAGAGGGGATATTACAAGAGACAAAGCCCCCCTGAACAAGCGTCTACAGATCTTCAGCTTGCTCGTGTCCCATTGGCCAAGGTGAATTGCGTGGCCTGGTGCAGATTCAGCGTGGCTGGGGCCTCTACGTGGGCAGAAACACCAGGAGGTGTGGTTGCTGGGGGCCGCCCACGCACTGGTCTACCCCGGGCTTCTTAGGTGGTTTGGGTTGTTGCTGTGATTCTTATCGATATAATGAAAAGCCTGGATTGATGATCTCTGAGGTCCCTCCCTCCCAGCTCCTTTATTCTGTGACCCAGAAGGATGAATGACTTGCCCAGGGCCACACAGGGAGGTGGGGGCAGAAGCAGATAAATCACGGAGCTCACATAAGCAGCTCTATTGATAGAATAATCACTAACCGAGAACCGACAGAAACATAAAACATTATACATCTGGGCATTTGTTAAGAGTCTTAAAGGTGGCAGGACCATGGCAGGGGCAAGCCGTTCTGCGCCTGTGTTATTTGTAGACAATAAAGGGTTGGGAGAGACTCAGAGGGGCCTGGGGCAAGGGAGTGGGGGTGACTGCCACACAGATCCTAGACCCCTTCCCATGACTGTGCAGAAACTCTGCTGAAGGGCCTGTGTTTTCAAACCAAGGGTGAAGGTATGTTTTCCAATTGAGGCCCAGAGAGGTCAAGTCACTTGCCCAAGGCCACTCAGCAGAGCGGGGATTCGAACCAGCCTGTCTGTTGCAAAGTCCGGGGTGTATGTTTCGAGCTAAGCTGCCTCCAGACTTCATATAGCAACAGTCCTTCTCCAGGAGGCTGAGTCAGGGCAGACGGCTGGTGCTCAGATGGGTACAGGCCTCCGGCCTCCTCTCTGGAGGAACAAAAGGGCCAGATTGAAATGAAATGGGGCCGCTAGGGACTGCACCCAGTAGGTCTACAGGTCAGGGAGTGCCAGTGCCTTGCATCCCCAACCTAGAAACTCTTCCGACAGGCAGTCTGTAGGTGGTTGAGGTCAGACTTTGGATTTGGGTAAGTTGGAATCTGAGGCTCAGCCAAGTCCCTTACAGGCTGTGGGACGTTGGACAAGATCCCTAATGTCTCTGGGTCTCAGTTTTCCCAGATAGCTGCAAGGATGACAGGAGAGGATGCACACTGAGCCCTGAGCCTGGTGTCTGATCCCGGTAAACCCTCTGTAACGCTCACCAATGTCACGCACTGAAGCTCCGAGATCCTGCCACACAGTGACGGAAGGGACAGGGTGACAGATGACCTCCTAGGTCTCTTTCAGACAGGATTCTCCCCTATGGCCCAGTCAAGTGGGTGCAGACATGTCTCCCCCACCGTTTCACCCCCACCCCCGTGCCATGGGATGATTGCAAAGGAGATTTGAGCAAAATGAGTCGGTGGGCCGGCAGTACTGGCTACTGACTTATTCCTGGGCAGGGTGACCTCTCTTCATGTTGGCGCATACAAAAGCTGAGTATTGGGATGTGGCGTGCCTCTCTTGTCCCTTTAAAGAACCTGCTGTTAAGTTTCAAAGACCCTGGCTGAGCGTGAGGAGTGTCTGGGAGTGCAATTTCTGGAGGAGGACTATTCCATCAAACACCCGTGATGAATGGGGCCAGCGCCACTGTAGACATTCACGTTGGACGAGCGGCCCAGCACGGAGACTTCACCTGCCAGGATAAAAGGAGACTCATTCCAAACAGAATGCCTGAACAAATACCGGCGCCTGCATGCATTTTGGCTGCCCCATCCTTTGCTGTTGCCCTGGTCAACACCCCTGCCCCTCCACCCCCAGCCCTGCTGGGCTTGAGAAGGGTCAGCTCACTGCCAGGAAGCAGAACAAGTTGCAGGTACTCAGGGACCTCTGAGCCCAGCACACGTGGGGGTGCTTTGCATAAGCTGTCTCATTGCGTGCCCATCATGTGAGACCAGGTAGGAGTTATTCCCATTCTGCAGAAGAATGTGAAGCCCAGAGGGGTTGGTGAACTTGTCTAAGGTCACACAGCGCAGTAAGCCAGGAGCCAGGGATTTGACTCTGAGTGGTTCTCTTTGTCCTGCCCAGAGTGCTGGCCCTGGATGAATGCTTAAAGGCAAGCAGTACCAGCCATAGCATTTTATAGTAGGGAAACTGAGGCCCAGAAGTGAGATGTGACTTGTCCAAGGTCACACAGCCAATTCAGCAGAGGGGAATTTTCCAGTAATCAACAGAGAAAGGACTTCAGCTTCTGGCCCATAGTTGGCACTTACTAGATTTAAATGCATCTCCTTTCTTTTGTATTCAGCCAAGGCTGAGGGAAGGAGTGGGGATTGAGATGATGAGAAGTGAAAACTCAGCGAGGGGGAGTGAGTCCTGGGCCACACAGCCAAGCTGGGCAGGAACAGTGCTGTGCTATCTCCCTTTCCTACCCAGAATTCCCTTCAGCTCCAACCTCAGGCCTGGGGACCCAGGCTCAGCTGTGGGGGGCAGCCCTGGGGGTCAAAGACGGCGTTCTGCACTGTGGGTCCCCAGCAGAGCCCATGTAGCTTCTAGAGGGCTGGGCCCTGGGGCGTCTGGGATTGGTGGGTGCCCTCCTGCCCAACTCACCTGCTCTCCCATCATGCCCCACTCCAGATGGAAGGGCTAGAACTCATTGCTCACAGGCAAACAAGAGACCTCTCCTCCTCCCTAGCTCTTGCCCCCTGCAGGATGGCTGCTAGTCCCAGCACACACACCCGCTCTTTCCTGCCTCTGGGCCTTTCTCATGCTGTTCCCTCTGATCAGAACACTGTTTCCTCGCTCCCTGCCTAATGCCTACCTTCAGGGCTTGACTTAGGGCACCTCGGCCCTGGTCTTTAGCCTGGGCTTGTGCCCCTCCAGCCCTGGGCTGGCTTCTCTCAGAGAACTCATCCCCTAGGCATCCCGATTCCAAGTCTGCGTCCCAGGCTGGACTGTGCGCACCCTGGGGGCGGGTTTGCTCATTCCACGCAGTAGCGCCAGGGCCTGGCACATAGTAGGTACTCTGTAAACAGTAGGGTTACTGACTGGAGTTTGTGAGCTGCCATGCCCCAACCTGCAGCTGTCCACCGGATGTGGGCATGGCTATGTATGTGTAGGTATGCGTGTGTGCGCATGTGAACGTATGTGTGTATGCGTGTATATGTGTATGCGTGTATATGTGTGTCTTGGAATTCAGCTGCTCCTTTGAGAAGAGGCCCAGGAGGTTCAGGTCTGAGGGTCCTCTAGGTCCCTTCCCTTGGCCCCATTGCAGGGTTGGCCCACAGGGTCAGGGCCTGGGTCCCACAACTCTGTTTATCACACCCCTGAGACCCACATACCCGGCTTCTAATGCGCCCAAGGACTGATATTCTCCCTTGGCTGAGGGCCGTATCTCTTCCTGTCTTAAAGGCACCGGCCTCCCTTCAGAACCATCAAATGGGCACTTTGTGGAGAGGGTTGTTTAAGAGCACAGCACCTTTCATTTTGTTCCTGGCTCAGAAGTGCTGTGGGCTCTCGTTTATCCGCGCTGGGCACAGGGCCGGAGCGCCGAGTGGCTTCCCTCCTTAATCTCTCGATCACCATTGGAGATGGGTCATTCTGATCTCCCTTCCAATGAAGACACGGAGGTGTGGGCTGGTCACTTGCTCGGGGGTGGGGCAGAGCTGGTCCTGGAACCCTGTTTACCTGATTTCACTGGGTCCATATGCCCAATAGGACGGAACCCAGCTCAGATGAAGCCCTCCCTGGCAGCCCCTCCCGGCGCCTGCTAAGTGTCCACAGCCATCCTGCTGCCGGCTGCATCCAGCTGCCTCTGCCCCAGGCCGGGGGGTGGCTCCCTCCTCCCTTCCCTCCCTTCCCTCCTGCCGGCTTGATTGCAATTAAGGCTGAGAACCACTAAATAGGGCTCAACTGGTGAATTCATAACCTCATCTCACCCCAGCCGATGCTGGGGCCGCTGCACACCTCTGGCTGAGGGCGGGCGGCGGGAGCGGGGAGGAGGCTTCTTTCTCAGGCGGCGAGCAGCACTTGGATTTTCCTTCTTGGACAAGAGGACAGCTGCTTTCTGTTCCTGCTCCTGCTCTGCTTGCCAGGGCCTGACCCGACCATGGCTGGGATGTCCCCGGGGGCTTCTCTTCAGAAGTTCACACCCCCACCCTCCCCACCCCATGTTGCTGGTCTGAAATCTCAGGGCTGGATTGACAGGAGAGGCCACTGGGTAGCCTTCCTCGGTCGTTGTGCAGGGCATGGCCGCGTTCCCTTGGGAGGGACAGCACTCCATCTAGCTTTGTTTGGGTGCTGGTGGTGAGTCCTTGTAAGGGCCATTGCCAGGCTGTGAGCCCCCGTCTGCCAGGGCAGGGACCCCCGAGGGCCTGGCACAGCACATGAGTTGGGGGACAGGAGGGAACTGTGCTGCCCTCTTGGGCGGCTGACTCATTTTCCTCCTAACGGTGGTGGGCATGAGGGCCTGTCTCCGGGTGTGTGGAGGAGAGCCTTGTCATTGTGAAGGGATGGCCATGATGCGGGATGGAGAGAAACATCTCAACCCTGTAACACAGACTCACACCCCCAATGTTCCTTTAGGCAGCTCGATGCAATACAAGGAGCGTGGAGTCCAGGATCAGGCAGACCTGGAACTCTGACTCAGTCACTTGGAGCCTGTATTTTTGTTTATTATTATTATTATTATTTTTTAAAGATTTATTTATTGTTTTTGACAGAGAGAAAGATACAGAGATAGACAGAGAGAAAGGGGAGGGCCCAGAACAGTCTCCATAGTTGCACATCATTGGTTTTTCCACATAGTTTCATTCCACAGGTGGGCGCGGGGCTGCACAGGGCAGGAACTGGGCCGGGGTCTCACCCCGGTGAGAACTGAACTGGGGGAGCTCCCCAGCTCAGTATATGGGTCCACACGGGCCGGGGCCAGGATTCAATCCTCAGTCCCTGGGGCTGCAAAGTGAGCGCCTAACCCACTGAGCCATCCCGGCTTCCCAAGAGCCTGTATCTTTGAACAAGGGATTTGACTTTGTGGAATCCATTTTCTCCTCTGGGAACTGTGAACCACAACAGCAGTGTGTACCATGTGAGTTGATAAATGAGTCAATGTGTGTAAGTGCCTACAACGTGGCCTGGCCCCAAGTCAGGGTGTGCAGTGTTTGTGGTCATTATTTTACTTGCTCTTCGTGTGAAACCTCTCTGAGAGGTGGTCAGGAGCCTGAGGATCAGAGAGGGGGAGTAACTTGTCCAGGGTCACACAGCTGTAAAGAGAGCTGGGATTTAAACCTCCAAGTCCTACTACCCACTCTGGTGCTCTCTCTGTTTAGCGGGCAAGAGCTCAGGGCTCAGCTCGCCTCTCTAGCCCTGGCTCATCATGTGACTTTGTGCAAGTCACGTCACCTCTTGGGTCCTCACTTGTTCCATCCGTAAGATGGCCATGCTATGTTTGCTGAATGAAGGCCCGTGGCTGGGTTAGATGGAATGGACTAGGCCGGGAGGGGCTCAGGAACAATCCAGTCTCACTCTGACCTTGTACAGAGGTGACCACTGAAGCCCAGAACAGAGCAGGCTTTCCAGAATCATGCAGAAATTTCCAGCCTCTGGGGGCCCGAGAGGTGATTTCTGGAGGCCCTCGCTCCTGCTCAGCCCTCTGGGTCCTCCCTGACTGGCAGGTGTGACACCCGTGTGCTGGCCACAGGCTCCCCTTCTTTCTCTTCTGATGGTCTAGCCAGCTAGAAATGGAGCCTTTCTGTCGAGGGCTGGTGTTCCAGTGCTTTCCTCCCCCCTGTCCCCATCCGCAGCTGGGGGTACACACCCCAGAGAAGCCAACGCTCTGACTGGACCATCGTTAAAATAGTGAAATGACAATGGAGAGCCTTGCAATTTCACCAGCTAACCACCCAATCCTCTTCTGCTCCATCAGGAGCCTATTGACAACTTGGAGGTCAAAGGAGGAAGCATTTTGGGGGCCTGCAGAACCTCCATTGCCCTCCCCCTCAAGTCTCAGGGGCTCAAGGAGAGACCCACGGAACAGGCCTCGTTTGGCAACTGGTAGATGGTCAGGAGCTGAGAGCCACCGGTTTCAGCCGAGTGTGGGACAGGCTGAGTAGGAAGCAGCTGTATCTTGCTAGAGGTTCTGAGACGGGGAAGGCAAAGACACCCCCCAGGGCTTTTGGGGAGACTCTTGGGCTTAGCATCCAGAAGGGGCAACCTCCAGACTTAGAGTCCCGGCAGCCCAGGATCTGAGATGGCTTCTCCTGAATCAGGTACCACTAGGTAGGTGTCTGTGCATCCAGCTACCCACACTCAGTAGACTTGCATTTGGCATCTATTATGAGCACTGTTCTAGATGCTGGGGTGTAGAGCCATGAACAAGATAGACAGAGATTCCAGCCTTCATGAAGCTCACGTTCGAGTTCATACACCAATGCTGCCAAGTGAGGGCCGAAGGTACCCTGGCACGTGAGGATCTCTTTCTTCATACTCATGACGGTCGCTGTGATGGAACCTGGAGACTGGGGCAGGCGATGGGGCCAGGACTGGGCCCTGGGGCAGTGTGGAGGCCTCCAGCACACCCTCTAGGTAGGAACCTGCCCAAGAGGGACGCCAAACTATTTCCTGGGTACCAGCTCCTGGCAGCCCTTGGTTCAGCTTCTAGGTAGCCTCAGGGTCCCACAGTCCATCCCCAGCCCTCTAGTAGGTCCTCCCCCGGGGCCTGACCCATAGTGGTGGGTCTGGGAGCCCCTTCTGCCTTATGTCTGTGCTTCGTTCCGTTCCTTGTTTGGTTTTGTGTCTCTTTCTTTATTTGCCGTCTCAGCCTTCTGCTTTTTCTCTCCCTCCATTCCTCCTTCATTGGCATGTCTGTCCCGCAGGCAGTCAGACCCCTGACCACCGTAGGATGCTGGAAAGTTCTCTTCTCTGGCCACGCCCCCTCCCTCTCATTGGAGAGGGTATCTCCAAAAGCCTGAATCTCCACGACCCTTTGGGCACTTTGACTTGTTTCCCTCCCTCTGCCAATGGATACCAGCTTCTCTCCCTGGCCAGAGACATGCACAGCAGATGGTAGCATCCTCAGGACTGGTCAGGGCAGCGACACCGGTTCATCCCTGATACATTAATTTCATGAACATGTATTGGCTGTCTATGACGTTCCAAGCACCGAGCTGGAGGGGCAAATAAATCACAGTCCTTACCCTAAGGAGTCAAGTGAATAACGTTTAAAGTGCCATCCATCCATCTACCTTTCTATTCTTCCATCATTCATGCATTCCTTCAGCTATCCATCCACTCACTCAATGAACAGGGGGCATCCCCAGGTCCCAGACACACGGGCATGTTGGAATAAACCTGAGATCATCCCTGCCCTCAAAGTCACCCCCTAGTGCAGGAAGCAGACAAGCACGTGGACACTTGAGGGGCTCTGGGCTCTCACCGGGTCCGGGGCTGGACACCCAGACCTTGTCTTGAGCTGATGTGGTGGGGGGCTGGCTGGGCTGTGCTGGGACAGGCCTGGAACGGGGAGGGGGTGGCACTGTCAGGATCCAGCTGGGAGGGGTCGCTGACATGCTTCAGAGTCTCCCTGAGCTGGGAAAGGATTGGGGGCTGCCGCCCAGAGCCTACAATTAAGAGCGCCCCTTAATACCTTGATGGTGTGCACAAGGATGCAAGCCATCCGCCATGGGCGAGGGGAAGAAATCCATTTCCCAGCTAGGAAATCATTGAATATTTAGGACCCGAAGCAGATCGTTTAGAAGGGAAATGAATTTCTCTGGCTTCCTCTGGCCAAGATAAATCAGCCCAGATACTCTCGTATTTTCAATTACCCCCGCGGAAGGGTCTGGATGCGTGTTTATGCAGCGCTAACGTAATTGTTCTCCCAGAAGCAGTAACAATCACTCTCAGAGCCATCAGCTCCCTCTTAATGCTACGTGGTGGCCCCCACTCCTTAGTCCCTGCCTTGTGCTCGTCCCTGGGACTTGGAGCCCAGGAAGGGGCGGGGCGGGGAAGCTGCCAGCCATTCCTCACCCCACCCCATGGCTGAGGTGTTGCTGACTTGAAGGGACCGTTGAGCAGGAGCCAAACCTCAGCCAATAACAACGGCAGACCCAACACAGTGCTCAGTTGTTGTGGTGAAGGCTCTGAGCCGGGAGGCAGCAGGATTCGAGGTGCTGGATTTAAGTTAGACTTAAGGAAGGACTTTCCTTGTCAAGCGGTGGTTGTAGTGTTGCTCTCCCTAGGTGATTGGTCAGAGCAGGGGAGACCCTCATCTATGGGGAATGGAGACTGAACAGCCTCTGAATCCTGAATGACCCAGGATTCTGCGATGCCCAGATCACCCACCTGGAAATGTGTCCGAGCAAGCTTGATGGACGGTGGCCTGTGGGACTCAAGCGGCTCAGGATGGCTTTGAAGGCGGCCCAACACAAATTCGTAAACTTTCTTAAAACATGATTTTTTCGACTTTTTTTTTTTTTTGGTAGCTTATCAGCTATCATGAGGGTGAGTGTATTTTATGGGTGTCCCCAAACAGTTCTTCCAATGTGGCCCAGGGAAGCCCAAAGGTTGGACACCCCTGTGTTAGAGATTCCTGCCTTAGCTCTGGGCATTGCCTAATTTTTCCTTCACAAAGTCATATTCTCCTAGACCAGCCCAAACGTTTTCTGTACAGGGCCAAATAAATATTTTTGTTTGTGCAGGCCATACAATTTCCTTCACAAGTACCCTAAGGTTGGAGGGCTGGGAGGGCTGTAGACAACAGATAAATGAATAGGTGTGGCCATGTTCCAATAAAACTCATGACACAGGTGGCGGGCTGGGTTTGGGCCCCTTCCACAGTTTACTGATCCCTGTTCTAGATCTTCAGTTGTCAAACTGAGACTGAGCCCGGGGTTTCTGGCCCTTGTCTGTTTTTGAAAAAGCTCTATTTCATTTTCCTGATTAGTGAAAAATTAAGATACTATAGAAGGTGAAAGTCATTGGTAACCCTCCTCCTTCTCAAGGAACCACTATTCACAGTTGAGTGTCTGTATATATTTTTGTGCTAACACTGTATCTTTTTAAAGGTCATCTTGTACAGACCATACCTCCTGAGGCTGAATCCCAAGTTGACTCTGGTTGAAAAGAATACTGGAGATGGCTGCTGGGAAGTTGAACCCAGGGTGATAGGAAACGGACGAAGTGGACTTTTCTGGGAATGTCCCCTCCTTGAGAGTTGCTAGGTGCCTTTGGCAATGAATGTCTGCTGTGTGCAGAGCTGAGGGGGGAAGAGCGGGTGGGTGAAGGGAGTGCAGGAAGGGGGGCAGGGCAGCCCCTCCCCACCATGGAGGTCAGAGCTCACTTGGCAGAACTTGCTGAACCCAGCAGCGGGCAGGGCCCTTGACACTCCTGATGGATGTGTCCTTGGCAGCGGAAGAGGGTCAGGGTCTTTGGCTGCCCCCAGGGGCTCTCCCAGCTTGGGGCACTGGGACATGGGCTGGCTGATGTGCCACTTCTGGAGGACTGGAAGGTCCTTTCCAGAAAAACCCTGAAGAGCAGTGGGAAGGTGCTCCTAAGCCTCCCCCACCCTTCACCTGAGCAAAAAATGCGTTAAAACAGTGGGGGAGGGGGGAAGAGGGTACAAAGAAGGAGAGAGAAGTCCAGTCTTGATAAAGGGCTCCCATGATGACCCCTGGTCCCATGCTTCCTGCAAGTGGGGGGACAGGGAGTTTGACTCCCCTTATGGGTCCTTCTAACACCATCTATGCCCTGAAACAGGAGCCGAAATCCCCAAACGCTAGCTTTTCTTCAGCCTCAGTTCCGTGGAGGAGAAAACCATCCGTTCCCCACAGTGACAGGAGCCAGAGGAAAGGTGGAAGACACACTGTCACGTAGGTGAGCTGTGCTGTCTCCACAGCAGAGATGAGAAGGTGACTGGAACACTGCTCCCATGCAGGCCACACTCATGGCCACCAGCATACACCTGGGCCTTCTAGGATCATGTGTAGGTCTGAGCCGGGCAGGGGAAGGGCCCACTGCACTACGGCTTTCTGGGAGAGCAGAACAGCCTGGTAGTTATAAGAATAGGCTTGGGGATCATTCAGGTCTAGGTTCAAGTCCCGGCTTTGTCACTTCCTCACCACAGGCAAGTTTTGCCCCGTTGAACCTCAGGTTTCCTCATCTGTAAAAAGGGCATAATACTAGCGCTCTAAAGATCACATGAAATCATCCAGGCAGAGTGCCTGCCCCAGTGATCTCTTCAGAAGGCATCTTTTATTCCTTTGATAAAATGTAATTGGCATAATTGGTACTAAATCTCAGGCTGATAGGAGGTCTGAAGAGAACTCTGTGAGTGGCCCCACCGTTTTATTTATTATTTATTTATTTATTTACTTTTCAGTAGAATCTTAGGATTCTCAATGACTCAGTTGGACAGCAAGCTCCTAAGGCATGAGACTTGACCATCTGGTTCATGGCTATTTCTAATGCCCAGCCAGGGCCTGGTTCAAAGTAGCACCTTCTCCCATGGAGAGTATAAAAGGCAGATGAGCTGAGCAGTGGCCCCCCAAAACCCTCCTTTCTTCTGGCCTCCGGGCTGAGGCCTGGCTTCCTGCCACCCCTCCCCTGCCAGTCCGAGAACGGGTGGTCCAGTTTTCCACACCACCATATTACTCCATAAATTAATTTCAGGTTGGCTGGACATAATTTGGTTCCTGAGTTAAAAAAAAAAAGGAGGTGTAATTAAAAAACAATAACAACAATGGAACAGAAGTTCAGCTCTCAGAGTTGATTTTTCACAGAAGCTAATGAGGGGGAAACTTGCATAGCCCGGCGTGGTTCTGGAAGCTAGAACCGGCAGGGAGCAGGCCAGGTGGGCCCCGCTTCTCAGAGCCTTTCAGGTCTAGGGGGGACCCTGAGGCTGAACAATTTAGATGAATGGATGGATGAATATGGGGATGAATGAATGGGTGGATGCATGGTTGCATGGATAGATGAATGTGTGAATAAAAGGATGGGTGGATGGATTGATGAATGCACGGATGAATGAGTGGATGGATGGACAGACAGGTGGACAGATGGACAGAAATCCAAATTTAGAGACATAGGGAAAAAGAGGTAATGAAGAGAGGTGGACAGTAGATCCTAAAGACAGGTGACCCCTTTGTCCTCAATTGGATGGGTGGCCTCTGTGAGCATAGTGCTGCCATTTGTGAAATGTGAGCTTGGATGTTCCAATATTCTCTGATTTCTAAGTCTCTAACCCCCACTGTGGAAGGATGACATTCACCCCGAAAGCCGAGGTAGGTGTGTGAGCTGGGGTGATGGACAAAATTGTAATCCTGTCTTGCTAAAAGTTTCTAAGCGTGGCAATTATAAGCTGGCCGCCAAGAGTTCGACACAGGTATCTTTTGTTTATGCCCATACATGTTATTTTTTCTTAATTAGCTGCCAGCGTTTGAAAACCAGGCAAATTTTTCAGTTTCCCTTGGAGAACTGAGGGGTTGGGCCACATGGGTTGTCAGTCCTTGTGCAGTGGTGGGGAGCCCAGCTTTGCATGTAGCCTGGGAGGGCTGCATCCCAGCGCTGACATTTCCTAGCTGTGAGTCTTTAAGGGAAGCTACTTGAACTCTTTGGGCCTCAGTTTCCTTATCTGTAAAATGGGGATCATAATAGAACTGACCTCACAGGGTCATGGTGAAGGTTGATTAAATAAGTTAATCCATGTGGCAATTTTAGAATAGTTCCCAGGACAAAGCGAGGGCTATGGCAGGGATGGCTTTGGTTACAATTAATTCCTCCCCACCGCCCCCCACACTTGTATGTCAGGTCTGCTTAGAGCGGTTGTAACAAAATACCCCAGATCGCAGGTCTTAAATGACAGAACCTTTTGGGAGTTAGTATTTCAACACGTGAGTGGGGGTGGGACACAATTCAGTCCTTACACCATGTGTTAACCATCAGCCCAAGATAAGTAGTAGCTGCTCTCTGAGGACAGGATATTTTCTTTCTGTTCATGACAGTCCCAATTAGGGTTCCCATCTTCAGGGTCTGCCAGGGACAGAGGGCATTCCTGAGACATCACACTTTCAGTTTGGAAAGGAGGCAAACCAGGCTGAGTCTGGCATTCCGGTCCTAATCGCGGCCTGCTGTTTTTCATTGATTTTAACCTGCCTGGCCCCTGAGTTTTGACTTTGGGTTGGAGTGACACCGGGAAGGCTGGTGGCAGATGGGAAAACGTACGTTCCCTGTGCTTCAAGGAACCAGGCGAGGGTCTTGGGGGAGGGAGGGAAGCAGGCAGCCCCGGAGACTCTGTCGGAGCCCAAGCCACCCAGCATTAAACCCTCCTTGAGAAAAAACAGCCCGCAAACACCTAGGGAGGGAACCTGTCACAGCATTATCATGTTTCCCCTCTTTTAGAAATGCTGGTGTGCCGTTGTGTGGCGTGCTCGCTCTTGATTCCGAGTGTCCTTCCCCTGGAGTGATCTGGAACAAGGTCGCTGTTCACCAGGTGGGCCTCTTTGCCTCTGATCTACCTGCTCACAGCCCTGTGAGGCCGTGGGCAGAAGGTTGCGTGATGGGACCAGGCCTGGTGGAGGCGGTGATGGGACCTGTCAGGCCTGGTGCTTTTAGAGATGGATCTTCGCTGGGGGCACCCTCACCTTTTCCAGGAGGCAGACGGAAGTTCCAGCCCAAGGGGCAGGAGGGGGAGGCTCTGGGTTGAGGAGCCAGACCTTTATTCTGGTTCATTCCCTTGTTGGCTGAGAAACTTCTCCAAGTCTCAGTTTCCTCACCTGCAAAGTAGGGACAAGAATGGTACTTCCCCTTCTGGATCATGGTGTCATCTCTTGATTCTGAGAAGTCTGAGAACTTCTCAACTCACCCTGTGTGCCCTCCCACCCCCCAACCCCCAGGGGTGGGGAGTGAGAGCGGCTCTGTATTTCTAACTAAGTGATGTTCATGCTACTGGTCTCTGCGCTGCAGTTTAAATGGCAACTTTTGTGAAGGTGAGATGAAATGTATGTTCTTAGCATCTCAGGAAGTGCTCAAAGTACTTATTATTCATCATCGCATCGTTGCCACCACCATCATCATCGTCATCTTCTTCATCATGGTTGGCATCCATCATCAGACATTGTGCCCTCCTTTCCTACCATTCATTCTCCAGAAGAGGTGGCCGAGCCCCAGGGATGGTATGACACTTGAACAGGCCAATTTTGTAGAGAAGAGCAAGCTGCCCGGGTCGGGGCTGCCGTGTTGAAGCAGACGAGGGCTTGGTGGCCTGAAGTCAGGAGGCTGAGTCAGGTCCTGCTGACGTGCCTTGTTAATTAAGCCTTGGACTTTCCAAATGGAAGGGCCCTTGAAGGTTATTCAGTCAGTCTAATTCCTCCCTCTAACATTTGTGGAAACTGAGGCCAGATAGAGGAGAAAATATACAGTTACGGGTATAGAGGCTGGGATTGGAGAATCCTGCATTGAAATCTCTACTCTCTCACCTTGGGTGAGTCACTTCATCTCTCAGTTTAGTCATCTGGAAAATGGGGGGTGATAGCCAGTTTCCAAGATGGTCGCCTGGTATTTACACCCTTCATTAATCTCCCACCTTGTACTGCGCTTGGTCTGTGTGACCAATAGAATATGGCAAGAAGGGATGGTATTCTCTTCGAAGGCTGTGAGGCTAGGTTACAGAATATGCTGTGGCTTCTGACTTGCATCTCTCTCTCTCTGTCACTTGATCTAAGGGAAGCCAGCTACCATGTCCCGAGACCACTCAGACACTCTATAGAAAGTTCCATGTATTAAGAAACTGAGGTCTTCACCCAACAGCCAGTGAGGAACTGAGACCAACCAACAGTCCCATGGATGAACTTGGACGTGGATTCTCCAGCCCCAGTCAGGCCTTGAGATGAGATGGCAGCCTTCCCAATAGCCTGCCTGCAACCTCCCAGGAGCTCCAGAGCCACCCTGCTAAGCCACTCCCAGATTCCTGACCCTCCAAAAGCTGAATGAGATAACAAAAGCTTGTCCTTTCAAGGTTGGGGGGTAATTTGATACATGAATGACAGGTGGGGCTAGAAATAGCTACCTTGCAGATGCACTGTGAGGATGAGATTCACCAGCGCACTTTGCATAGTGCATGCTGCATGCTGAAGGCTGCACGAAATTGTAATAGATCAGTGACTACAAAAGTAATAATATCATTGACAACCCTAAAGTTACGCAGCGAGGGGGAGACAGTGTCAAAATTCCTGGGCTTCTCAGGTGCCTAGTTTTAAGCATTTGTGCCCCTCAAGCCTTCCTGACCTTGGTGGGCACTAAAAGTTTTGCCAGAAAGGAAATGGCAGGGTCAGAGGGTGGAGGGCGAAAGATGTGATGGTGACAGTGACAGTCACTGGGCTTCTGGGACAGGGAGCAGCTATGGTGTGTGCTAAGGAGTGGAGGGCAGAGGCACAGCATTGGTGCATATGTGTGTGCACATATGTGCACATGTGTCCGTATTTCTGTGCACACATGCAATGCTATGCATGTGTATATGTATGTATGTGCACACGTGTGTGTGTAGGTCACCTCTGAAAACGCTTCAGCCCCAGACTGGCTGATTATCTGATTCGCCTCTTCTTTCTGGTCCTGCCCTCTATAAAAGATTCAGAAAAACCATGGCAACAAAGGGATAATTAATGAGCAGGATGGAGGTGGCCGGCAACCTGGGTATCTCTGAGGCCATAGAGAGAGAAGCTAGAAGCAGGTCCACTGGGACTTGTCCTGTGGCCACCTGGGGCTTCTCTGGCAGAGAGATAGTAGAGAGGGGCGGGGTGGGAGATGAGATGAGCCCCTGGACCTCCTGCCCCACCATGGCAGGCAGCGGGCTCTCTGGACCCAGTAGAAGACTCCTTTGGGGTCACCTGCTCCAAGGTCCTGGAATGCTGAAATTAGATGCCTTGCTCTGGGGAAGCTGTCTGGGGCCTCTCCCAGGTTTTCAGATGAGTGTCGAATATGAACCGTGGATATTTTCTAGATATTACTCATTGTAGAAACAAGAGAAATGGAGGCACAGAGAGGTTAAGAAGCCTGCCTCAGGTCACACAGCAGGCTCTGGCTGAGTCAGGGCTGAAATCCAGGGCTCCTTGCTAAACTCTCTGTCCCAGGGTGAGGCCTATGGTGGGTGTCCTGGGATGCTGTGGTCCAGAGGGCTCCTGTTTGTGGGGGCCCCTCCGGCTGGTAGATCCTCTGCCAGGAGAGCAGGCCCACCCCTGGCCCTTGCTGGACAAGATGTGCAGCCCTGTTGTGCCTGTCTTCTCTACCTGTGCCTTTTCACAGGGAATAACTGGGGCAGAAAATTTCTGGGGGTGCACAACGTCTGCCGAGTGTGAGCCTGGCACTATTCCCCGCACCTGGATGCCAGGTGGGTTGGAAACAGAATTGATTAAGGGGGGGTCCCTGGGGGCCTGAACTACTGGGAACAACTTGGCAACCGGCTTGCCTGGATCCTGGCAGAACTTCTAGGCCAGGGATGTCTCCTGCCTGCCAGATCTTTCCTGCTCTGTGCCAGACACAACTGGAAGAGGTTTTTCTGGCTAGTTCTGGGGTACAGAAATGGGCTACAGGGATCTCAGTTGTATTTAATCACTAACATCTACCATGGAAAGGAAACTGGTGTATGTCTGGAGTGAAGACTGACCCCCCTGCCCCCCTTCCAAGCTTGGCTTCATTTCCCATCACTCCTCTGATGCTGGAGTCCCCGGGTTTATTGATGAGGAAATTGAAACTTAAGAACTCTAGATGACTCACAATTATTATGTTAATGCTGAGTAACAAATAGCCCCCAGTGTTCGTAAGCAGTTATTTCCCTGGTTCACTGAAGGCTGGCTCAGCTGGGGTGGCTCAGCTGCAGGCCGGTTGGGCCCAGGCAGGCTTCACTAGTCTCTCATTCTTCTTGCTCCAGTGGCTGCTCACAGCCTGTTTTCATGGCTGGGCAGAAACAGGCAACATCTCCCAAGGCTTTGTCTTGGAACAGGTGCACTGTCCTGCTCAGGTGAATTACATCGCCACGCCCAGCATTATTGGTGGGGCGGAGAGACTTTCTTTCCCTACTCTAGTGGGAGGTACCACAAGGCCACGTGGCAAAGACATGGATGTCTACTCGATAACAGGCAAGCAGGAGGAACGGGGAACAATAATCCAATTATCTGCAGTGGGAAGACAGACTTGTGATGTTAATATTGTAGTGCACTTCATCCAATCTAAGAAACCATCAACTGTAAGACACACTATTAATTTATGTACCGCTAAGAAAAGTGGCTGCCAACCAAAGCATGACATTGTACGTTCCTAGCTCATCATATTTTTATCTTATTCTTATTGAAAGAACTATTTAATACGTACTTAGACATGGAAGTGACAACACTATGAACAGTTCTGACTGGGTTCGCACAGGCAGTGACTACTGGGTCACAACTGCCACTGTCCAAGGAGATTGTGAGATGCCATCGACTGAAGGACACGTTCTAATTTCACAGATGTTAAAAGGTGTGTCTGAGGGTCGATGGACTCTATCATTGACTCATGGTGAGTGCTTGCTCTGCCATAAATACTGCTAAGCATTCTAGGTGGATAAGCTCACTTTTATCTCATGACAACCCAAGGGCAAAATATTATCCCCATTTCAGAGATGAGTAGAGCAAGGCTCAGAGCGATCAGCTGTCTTGCCCAGGCTCACTGTTCGCAAGTGGAGAAGCTGGGATTTGAACCTAGGACAGCCTGACTTCAGAGACAAAGGAGTTCAGAGTGTGGGCACTGTGACAAACTGTACCTTAGTTTCCTCATCTATAAAATGGAGGTGATACACTGTATTTTTCTGTGTGTAAGATGCCCCATGTATAAAATGACCCATACTTTTCTATCCCGACATTAAGAAACCAATACACAGGTTACTCCCATGTATAAGACAATCCCCAATTTTTGGTCTCACAATTTTAGACAAAGGTATTGTTTTAGATATGGAAAACTATGGTTAGTACAATAACTGCCTCATAGGTTGTTATGAATATTAGAGTTTTGAAAACAGTACAGTGTCTGGCACAGAGCACTCAAGACATGCCGGTCATGCTGGAAGTGCTGTTGGATACCTTTTGCCTCTCTGAACCTGACATCAGTTATGGCTAAACTAAGAGAGGAGGGTTATGGGAACTCAGTAACACAGGCCAGTAACTTAGTGATTTGGGGAAACTGTCAGAAGTTTGATGTGAAGAAAGCAAAAAGAGTGTATAATTTATGCAAGCACTAATTTGCTAAAATATTTGTTTACCTACAGTGACTGGATTTGAAACCAAAACTTATAGGGCTAACTCAAAACATTGAGATAGGGGATGCCGGGATTACTCAACAGGTTGAGTGCTTGCCTTGCAACTGTAAGGTCTGGGGATCGAATCCTGGCCCTGGCTCATGCAAACCCACATGCTGAACTGCAGCACAACTGGTAACTGTGGAGCCCTATGGCTAAGGTGACCAACTTTTTTCCAATGAAAAGGAGGACATAAATAAATTAAAGAAACAAATATTGCAAATGAAAAAATTTATTCTTTGCAACAATAACTAAACAGAAAGCATTATAATATAGTAAATCGATAATGCAGGCATACTCTGATTATTATTTAAATATAAATATTTTTCGATTGAATATTTTTTGTTAATGTGTCATTTTCTAACAAAATATTAGAAATATCTATACAAGAACTATTTTTCATATTGAATTTCACAGCAAGTGCTGCAGCTAGAGTATCAACATTCAGTCTTGGTTTTTCAGTTGTCCAAAAATCATTAGCAATTGAAAATACCCTTTCAACTGCTGCATTAGTGCCAGGGCAGCACAATGTAAATTGGACTAGAAGTAAATTTTCATATGGTATATGTGCATTTTTGAAATGGTTGAATATTTCCACCCATCTTTTATCAACTTCAACATGTTCATTTTCCCACTTGACCGATTTTTCAGAATTTAAATAAATATTCAGTTTTCTAATTTCTTCAAATAGGCAATTGTCATCTATTTTAATGTCTGGTAGTTCTGTGGATAAAAACTGAGCACAAGTCGAAAATGAGGACATCTAGGAGGACACTTTTCAAGGGAGGACAGAACTTCCAAAAGAGGACTGTCCTCCCTAAAGGAGGATGGTTGGTCACCTTCCTGTGGCAAAGGTTATTGCTTCCCAAGTGGGAGGCCCCCAGTTTGGTTCCTGCCCCTCACGACCCCACATCAACCTGTGGGGAATGAAACTATGTCACAACTAATGATGTACAACTATGAAGACTGCTCTGGGCCCTTCTCCCTTCTCTCCCCACCTCTCTCACCCCTTCTCTCAAATAATAAAACGAATCTTTTAAAAAAGTGAGATATAATTTATTTACAGTTAAATGCACAGATCTAAAATGTCCAATTTGAAGGATTTTCACAAACGTATATACACCTGTGTTACCTCCTGCCCAATCACAATAGAGACTATCTCCATCACCTCTGATAGAATTCACCCTTCTTGCCTGCTGGGTGAAAATGGATCTGGGCCCTTTAAATTTGGCCCTTGGCCACCTGGCAAGCTAAGCTTCGCCAATAGAGGGCGCCGGGGAGCCCGTGCAGCACGGGCGGGCGTGCACAGCTGGGGTCCTTCCGCCTGTGCAGCCTCCCCAGTGCCCGCCGCTGCAGAGCCTGTGCAGCCTCCCCAGTGCCCGCCGCTGCAGAGCCTGTGCAGCCTCCCCAGTGCCCGCCGCTGCAGAGCACGGTGGTCAGAAGCAGCCAGCTGCTAGCAGCTTCCCCAGCACCTCTTTGTAGGCAGCTCTGTAGCGAGACACCTCCTGTGAGCAGCGTTTGTGGAGTCTTCCGGGGTAGATTTCTGGTAAGTGCTACAGGTTGGCTTTCTAGTAAGTTCCACCGGTGTGGCACGAGGCCACCTTTTTTGCCGTGCGCCATGCTTCGTTCAGCAAGATCTGAACGGCAGCCCTGGAGGGTGTGTGTGGGTGGGTGGGCACTACGTTTTGGGGGAGGGGCTCTCCCGCAGCCCAAGGGCTTTCCCTTGGGGACTGTATTTCAGCCTTTGGAGGGGACTCTTCCTCGGGCGCCCTGGTGGGAGCTTGTCTTTGGGGGAGGGGGTGTCTGTCTCAGCCTGGTGGGAGGTCTCTTCTTGGGGCTCTATGTTCCATATCAGCCCAGGGTGGGGGGCTCAGCCTGGGTGGGGGCTCCCCCTTGGAGGCTCTATCACAGTTGGGGGAGACTCTGCCTTGGGGACTTTACCTCAGCCTGATGTAGGGGCCTCTTTCCGGGAAGCTCTCCTTGGGGCTCTATTTCAATCCTGGAGTGGGGGGAACTCCTTTGGGGAGCCTGCTTCAGCCCTGGGAAGCTTACCTTGGAACTTTATTTCACTTCTAGGGGACATTAACCCCTGGGGGGGGGCAGCGTGGTCCCACCAAAGCCTTCTGGGCTTGTCCCCTGGGGACTCCATCTTAGCCCTGGGGCAGGGGATCTGTGATTGTGGCTGTTCTTACACACGTGAACTATATATAGTTCTGTGTTTTCTCCATTAGCCAGCGCCTCATGCGTTCCAGCTCCTATTGTAAGTTCACAACTTTTCACAGGAAACTTTCTCTGTTAAAATGACTGAGTGGCTTCTTTTTCTTGATGGGCCCTAAATCAATACAGAATTGGTGTCAGGAGCGGTACGAGGAGATGGGCCGCAAAGGCAGGATGGGCGGGCTGGCTTTCTCCTGCCTTTGGACTTGAGCATAGTCCTCGCCAGTGGAGAACAGGGTGCTCAGAACCCAGGACCTGCAGTGGCCTGACAATCAATTAACCGAGCTATCGCTTGTAGTTGATTGTGATTAAGTGCCACTGAGACACATCCTTTGGGAGCCAGAGTGAGGCTGCACTTGACCTTTAGGGCAATAATAACAGCAAATAAGGATCTTCGGGTGGGATGGATTCTTTCAAGGGCTTTTGAGCCCGTACTGAGAGAGAGAGAGAGACAAGTGCAGGTCTGTTCACTCTTATTGCACGTCCAGGTCTGAGAACCGCAGAGCTGCCATGACAGCCTTTCAAGACGGTATTTCTTACAGTCGCGGGGCTGGTATTGCTGAAAATCAAACACAGAATTTAATTTTGTGTTTATTGCGCTGGTTGCTGAATTACAACCACAATTGAATTTACATCTTGACACATTTCTCATGTGAAAATTAGGGCCTGCCTTATCGATGGTGGTAGCTTGCTCTCCATTGTCTGACAAAACTGTGCTTCTGCTGTTAATAAAGACCCCATGATAACCTGGGCGGGGGCAGAGGCCCTGAGAGGGGATGCCCATTCTTTTCAAGACTCGCTGTGATCACCCTTGTCATCGCTAGACTCTAATTGGGGTCAAATCTCAGCATGTTTCATGGTGACAGGATCACACAATGACCTAGGAGGAATCACCAAAGCACTGCAAGATTTTGCTAATAATACATATCAGCAGAAACCTGGGGAATGTGTGGGAGTGGATGCTAAGGGTTTTAGGCCAAAGAGGACAGAATATAACCCTACATTGCGCTGAATTCATTGCTGTGGATGACATTCTAAATTTGGTTATTAGTTTGTGCAGCAATCACCACTTACTTGGTTGATTGTCTGAAATTTGGATGCGACTGTGGCCCATGGTTAATGTGGTTATGAGGTCGTGATGAGGAAGAGGGACTCCAGAGGCATGCGGAGACAGGTATGTGGGACCGGATGTGTTACATGCAATCTCCACATGGCCGCTCCCCCCAGCTGTGTTCCACAAGAAGGAGCAGAAGACAGAGGCATTGAGAAAGCCGTGCATGAAGGATTCTTCAAATGCTCCGCGGCTGCTCCCTTGGAGGTGGGATGAGACAGCAGAAGCTGTCCCCATTGAGATGGGCTCCCTGATAGCAATGAGAATAAGGGCATCCGGAGTAGCAGAGACCAAGGGCAAGGTGGGCATGTGTAAGGCATCAGGGACGTACAGGCCATCAGAATGCCTTGGCCTATAGGGCTCTAGGTGATGGCTAATGGATCACAGTGTCCCTGGGAATGAAATAAGGGGCATTCCTCTAGATCAGGGGTCTCCAAACTACGGCCCGCAGGCCGCTCTCATCCGGCCCATGGAGACCTTTTTATCTATGGGAAAAAATTACAGAAATTTACGTGTATCCTGTCAAGATTAGCCGCTTACTTTTTCTACTTCTGTTCACAGTCAATGAGATGATATAACTGCTGTTTGATAGTTAATGCGGCCCTCAGGCTGAAAAGTTTGGAGACCCCTGCTCTAGAGCATTGCCTGATGCATATAACATAGAAAACTCTGGGTCCGGTAGTCCAAACCTGCCTCGCAGTGCCAGTACATAGATTCTTGGTCTCATTTTCGGTTTTCTAGACTTAAGTCAATTCACAGACCCTGAAGCCCTTGAGAAACTGGGTCCCTGTGGGAAAGGAGCCCACATCATTGCTGCAATAATTACTAAAAGTCTTCCTCCAAGCCTTCCCCAGAGGGACCTACAGCCATTTACCAAAGTGATTGTGTGCTGGGACAAAGGAAATACCCAGATGGTTTTGGGGTTACTAGCGTCTGCTCTGATAGGCACTCATTCCTAGGGACCCACAGTACCACCGGGCCCATGAGTAAGAGTGGGGGCTTGTGGTGGTGGTCAGGTGACAGAGAGTTGTAGCTCCAGCCTGACTCACAGAGGCCGACTTGGTCCATGGGCCTACTCTGACGTTACTTCCCCAGTTCCGGAATGAGTGATTAAAATGAACGTACTTAGCGATAACCATTTTCTTCTCTCCCTTTCCATTTTGATTTTATATGCCAATGTTTGGAAGCAATGTTGCAATTTAGTCTTTAGGTATTCTGTGGGACCGTGACTGGACTTGAGGAGTAACAAATACAGTCAGCGATGACTTGTGGGACTGTTTGTTTCTCTTAATGGAAAGGGTGAGGACTTGTTTTGTAGGAATCATAGCTGTGTCTTTGGCAGAAATACGGAGTTGTGTGGTGGTACAGGAGTTCAATTGTGCGAGAAGGGTACATAGGGAAGCTGATTTATCAAAGGGATGCGGTTTGCTGTTTGTTAATGATTGCCTCTCAGCTCCCAATTCACCCTTCTTGCCTGTTGGGTGAAAATGGATCTGGGCCCTTTAAATTTGGCCCCTGGCCACTGGGCAAGCTAAGCTTCGCCAATAGAGGGCGCCGGGGAGCCCGCGCAGCACGGGCGGGCGTGCATAGCTGGGGTCCTTCCGCCTGTGCAGCCTCCCCAGTGCCCGCCGCTGCAGAGCCTGTGCAGCCTCCCCAGTGCCCGCCGCTGCAGAGCCTGTGCAGCCTCCCCAGTGCCCGCCGCTGCAGAGCACGGTGGTCAGAAGCAGCCAGCTGCTAGCAGCTTCCCCAGCACCTCTTTGTAGGCAGTTTTGTAGCGAGACACCTCCTGTGAGCAGCGTTTGTGGAATCTTCCAGGGCAGATTTCTGGTAAGTTCCACCGGTTGGATTTCTAGTAAGTTCCACCGGTGTGGCACCAGACCACCCTTTTTGCCGTGCGGTGATCCTCAGCCATGCTGCGTTCAGCGAGGTCTGGACGTCAGCTGTGGGGAGGGTTTGTGTGTGTGGGTGCTTCCTTGGGGGTTCTTCCTCCGTCTTGGGTGGGGGGTGCTTCCTTGGGGCTCTGTTTCAGCCTGTGATGGGAACACCTGTTTTTCAGGGGTTTCTATCTGAGCCCTAAGGGGTTCTTCCTTGATACTATTCTCTAGAGTTCTCCTTAGTTCTTTCGAGTTAGCCTCTTGTTAATTCAACTTCTTATTACAGTTCATAGTTCATTAGACGAAACTGTACTTCAAGTTACTGTGCTTTTTTCGCCTCCTGGTTGGTTGCAAGGTGATTCACGTTGTATGTATAGATCGAGTTTGTGTATCCATTTTCATGTTGATACCCCCAGTTTGGGGCTGTTGGATAATAATTCGCTCTGCTTTATTCCTGAATGGACAAGCCTGGTTTGTGTTCCATGTTTTCATTTCTCTTGAATAGATACTTCAATGGGATTCCTTCGTGAAGGCCGGGCTCAGGGGCTTTAACTTTATCTAGAGCAGGGTGTCCAATCTTTTGGCTTCCCTGGGTCACATCGGAAGAAATGTCTTGGGCCACACAAAATATATACTAACGCTAGTGATTACTGATGAGCTAAAAAAATGATGTAAAAAATATCTCATAATGTTTTCAGAATTTGTGTTGACCCCATTCACAACCGTCCTGGGCCGCAGATTGGACATGCCTGGTCTAGAAGGTGCTGAGGAGTTTCTGGGAGTTCTGTGGGTCTGTTTTTTCATAGTAGTTATGGGACTCCATGTGGTTCTTAGAAGGATCATTTGCATTTGGGGTGGGGGCACTAACTTTCATGTCCCCACATGAGGTGGCAGCTCAACCCAGTGACTCAGTGTGTGTCTTTGCTCCATCATCTGTTTCCGAATCTGTGAAACAGGACTGTTCACGTGCATCTGTAGGATATTGACCAGACTGGAAGAGAGAACAGCCATTGGGCGTGTGGCGTGGGCTGGCATGGAGTAGGCTCAACACGCTGCATTAGGTGTTGAAGCCAGGATGTCTCAGCTTCTCCCTGGCATCAGCCATTACACGTCTAGAGCAGGGGGTGAGGGCGTGAGGGTCTTGGTGCATTTCCATGCCTTCTTGTGGTTTCCCTTCAAGGAGTGGCCTGGGGCTCTAGGCTTCTTGCCCCTTGACCGCAGCTGGCATCCTGCCTATCTGCGCTCTAAACTGCCACACCCCAGCAGGTCACACTGCCGTGATTAGTCATATCAAGTCCCATCTGGGAAGGGATTTCTGCGGTATTACTGGCTATCAAGCCTGCAGAGGAGAGCAATGGATCTCAGGGGGTAAGTGCCTCTAGTGATGTGCGGTGGTGAGTTTGAAATATTGTGGCAAATGTTCTGATCGGAGTGAGCCAGGTGCCACTGCTGTCTGGCTGGAGGTGGCTGGGCTGGTGGGGGCAGGCCCTTCATTGCAGAGGGAGGAAGAAGAGGGCCCACTGTACTTGAACCTTGGGGGTCACGGAGGCATTTAGAAAGATCTGGATCCTGAGGGCCTATCGCCTGGCATGCTGCTGTGCTTAATGAGCACATGTTGCTGCTTCCCTCCCTTCCTCCTCTGGGGACCAAGCCAGGCCTGGCCTGAGGCAGCAGTCTCTCTGGGTCAGGTTCTTTATGTCACAGATGAAGTGGAACCTTGTTGGGCCTCTATAGCGTCATCTCTAAAATGGACAGTTAGTTACCAAGTGTTCATCTCAGAGGGACCCCGGGAGGGGAGATTTTGGGGCATGTGGACCCAATCTCATCCTGGTGTTAATTTAATATTCTATATGGCTTTGTTCTAGTGCCTGACTCCTTTTAACCACTCAGTATCTGGGGACGGAGGTGACATCATGGGCTCCTTCCCATCTGGGATGGAAAGGTTTAGAGCACCACCAAGGGGCTCATCTGAGGTCACCGGGCTCCCAGGTACTCCTGCTTCCCTAGAAGGACGTAAAACTTGAAAAGGTCACCTTACTTGAGATGCTGAGAGCAAGGCTGCACTGTGGGGGCTCCAGGTGGCTGGGGAGGGCCAAGGAGGTAGGTGGTATTGCTGGAAGGGACATAACTGAGTCCTTAGGGCTGAGGGTAGAGGTGAATTACCCCACTCCAGAGAGAGCGGTTCACAGGATTCAAACCCTGACATGCAGCGTCTAAGTTACCGGGTCTGAAGGCACATGGTCTCCTGACTGCTAGGCCAGAGGTGTTTTCACAGCCGTTCTCTGTCCCTCCCCACCTCCCCTGCCCACCTGCCCGTCAAGCACAAACCAGCCCCCCACCTCTTGGGCCCTTTAAGACCAAGGGCACATGCCAGGCTCACCCTGCTGACCACACATTCGTGGCTCAGGGTCAGCTGTGGAAAAGCCCACACGTGTGACCAGGAGCCATCCGAATTCAGGCCTCTTCAGGGCCCCACTCACTTCCCGGCAGGTAACTCTCACCCTCTTTCTCTGCCGGGCGGGCTGAGTGTGACTGTGTGTCGCATTGGTTTGCACTGTGTCTGGACTTCCCTGCTCCCAGCCCAGGGCGCTGGGAGGGCTGGGTCTGGCTGGGCTGGGGGCTGCATGAGACGCTGAGGCCTCGGGGCTGGTTGTGCCTGAGCCCCCCAGACTGGGGGTCCCCCTGACAACTCAAGCCTCTGGAGGACAGAATCCAGCCACGAGAGGCTCCCAGCCCTGCCGTTGGCGGGGTGATCTGACGGGGCCTCAGTTTCTCTCTCTGTGAGTGGGGATGATCAGGTGGCCTTGCTGGGGCCAGGCGATGATGAAACAAGAGAGTATGTCCCGTGTCCCTTGGCCAGGAGCCTGTCTTCAATTCCGTGTGAGCCTCTGGGTCAGGCCTGGTGAGGGGCGGGGAGGCTTCCGGGGCTGCAGTGAACTGAGTCGCTGGAGTTCTCCCGGCATCCTTGGGGGATGGAAGAGCCTGTGACGGGCAGGCTCCAGGGAAAGGCCTGGGGCCCGTCCGGCTCTGAAACAACCGGGTTTTGTCTTCAGATGAGCTTCTGTCGTGCTGACCTGGGTTTCACAGTGGCCAGTGGGGGTGCGTGGGGCCCCAGCCTCCCCCGCCTGGCTTCAGCCACACGCCCCGGGCAGTCCACTGGCCCTGCTTGGCATGCAGGCCCCGTGTGGCTGCGGAGCGTGGGTTTTAATAGTGAATATTTCTATAAAAAATCGTACGTGTCTTGAGGCCCTTATTCGCCCCGCTCTGCCCGCCTGGCTCCCTGGGGGAGTTCAGGCAGGAACTGATGTGTTAGTAGGCTCGGCAGCTTCTCCCCTCTGGCTTTGCACTTAGCCTCCTGCCGGGAGGGCAGCACCCTCTGCTGGCTCCCTGTGCCCCTGCCTGCAGCCCCGAGATGGTGCCTGACGTTGGGTTCTGGTGTCCAGGAGGTGGGTGACACCAAGTGTCAGAATCCCTCCACGAAAGGCCACCTGGTGGAGACTTTCCTCTGCGTGGTTGGCGGTGTGGGCTGAGCTCTGTCTGGTCCACTAGGGTGTGGTCATTCGTTTGTCACCTGCCTGGCCACCCCACCTCTCTTTGACAGAAGTGGAGGCCCTCATGGCTGTTCTGAGGACAAACCCACCTCCTTCACCCCGGCTTTGCAGGCCCCTTGTCCTGCCTGCTTCCTGCCGTCCACTCTCGTTCCAGAAGTCCGTGAGTGCTGAGCGGGTGCTGGGCACGGAGCCGGGCACCCGTCCTGCTGTGTGTCACTCAGGCCTCGCAACCATGTCGTCACAATGGCCGGGCTCTTCCCGTTCTACAGACAAGGAGGCTGAAGCTCAGGGGGTCACGTGCCCAATACTGTGGTGTGTTTGGTGAGGGGTGACAGAGAACCCTACTCGGGTGAGGGGCTGGACGGGGAGGTCACAGAGAGACCGAGCCTCGACTTCTCCAAACGTCAGAGGAGATGGAGCCGAGGCTCAGAACCAAGTGGTTCTGGGGTCCCTATCTGCCTTCCACTTACTCCAGGTGGCCAGGTACAGGGCAAGGACCCCCTTGTGTCTTGCTTGGTGGCAGCCCCATGGGGTGGAGGCTTTGATCTGGTTAAATTGTTCTCTATTCATTCTGTTGAGCACCTAATGGTGGGCCAGGCCCTGGGGACATAGGGTGAGGGGAGGTGACCTCTGCTCTTAGCAAGCTCGTGCTGAGGTGAATGGACAGGCGGGTTGGTCTGTGGTCCCCAAGCATCAGATGGAAGGCCATCCTCAACTGTAGAATCAGTCACTGGGGTGGGGCGGGGGAATCTGTATTTTGTCACAAGCTCCCCAGGGGTCACAGCTCAGACGTGGATTCAGGAATGGGATGTACAAATGTCAGGGGGCCGCTGTGCAGCACTGGGGGCTCAGCCCAAGGGGAGGTGGGAGGGGGGCAGCTGGGGTCTGGAGTCAGTGAGAGACGGTCCTGTGGGAGCCGCTGGAAGCTTCCTCAGTGAAAAGCGGTGTCGAGAGCCAGGCGCGGTGGCCTTCCTCGGCTCTGGTCCCAGGGGGCTGGGGCTTCCTCTCAGTGACCAGGAGAGGATCTGGCATGGGGGTGGAGCTCACATTGTTGGGGTTACTTCATAAGGCAGCACCGCCACCCCAGCCTGTGTTTGGGTGCTGGGGACTGGACCCTGTGCCCAGTGCTTTGTGCATATGAACTCTTTAGACCCTCACAATACAGCAGGTCCTCAAATAACACTTCGTTCAACGCCATTTCTCTGTAATGTGGGTGAGATGCAGTAGGACGTTTAATTCTTCTTTACAGCAATTAGCCACTGGTAAAAATGGTTTCATATAGTCGTTAAAGTCACAAAACCCGGGGATGTTAAGTGAGGACTTACTGTAGCCCCATGAAGTAGGCATGATAATTATACCCATTTGATGGATGAAGAAACTGAGGCCCCAGGACATGAGGTAACATGCCCAAGCCCCTCTCTGCAGCTGGCTTCTCATCATCTTCTAGGTTTCAGCTTGAGTTTCACCTCTTCAGAGGGGTCCACCCTGCCCCCTGGGCCAGTTACACGGCCATCATTCTTCCTGCTGCCTTCATCGCAGCCATAAATGTCTTGTCGCTTGTTCCCGATCATCTCTACCCCTGTGGTGACGTCTGAGGATGGCCTCTGCCTCCTGGTGGGCACAGGGAGGACAGAGCCAGCTGATCCAACATCTGACACCCGCGTTCTCAGCCACCAGGCTTTCCTGCCTCTTGCCTTGATAAAGAGTCGTGGGTTCATTAAATGACAATGGAGTCTTTTCCCGGGGACCTTGATGTGAGACCGAGTTCCTCCTGGATCACCACCCTGCCCCCAACTCCCAGGCAGTTAAATCTCACCCCGGGTTTTAGATCAGCCGCAGTTCACTGAGCCAGCCCTCCCAGGGGAAATTACTATAATTTCCCCTGCAGAACGCTCAGCTTTGGGATGGTATTGTGACCGAAATGTGAAAAGCGATGCCGCCCCGTGCCCTAGTAATTGAAGCTTCAGAAGGGCTGCCTGCCGATGTCCCCAGGGGGAGCTGGTGCTCAGTGCGTGTGTTGGAAACGTCACCTTTCAACTCTGGCTCTTTGATTTTGTGGGTGCCCTGCCAATACAGTCATGACCAGCAGGTGGGGTGTGCTGGTTCACTGTCCCCCCAAGGTTGTGTTCCCATCCTGGTCCAATTTGGAGCCTCATGGCGGTTCCCTTGAGCTGGGAGGGGTGCTGAGCCCTGATTTGAGGGGCAGAGAAGTTGTGTGTTCCCTGAAATGGCAGTGTGTGAACAGCAGGAGACTCGGCTTCCATCCGGGTCTCCTGGCATCACGCCATGTGCTCTCGCTGTCTCCCATCCCTTCTGCTCAAATGCCCCTTAGAGAGGACCTTCTGATGGTCTGCCACCCCGCTGAAGGCTGTTGCAGAAGGGCAATAATGGAAACAAAGTTCATTGGCTTGGACGCTGATGCCATTGCCTTGCATGTGGCAGTGCATCAAATCCTCCGAGCGCCCGGTGGAGTGGGGGCTGTTCTTGTCCCCAGCTTATAGAAGAGGGAACTGAGTCCCAGAGAGGGTGGCTGACCCGAGGGCAGGACATGGTAGAGCTGGGGTTGGAACCCAGGCAGGCTCCAGGGTCAGGCTTCTAACCATCCTGCCCTGTGGAGCGTTCAGTCAGCATTCCTCCAGGGAATTCATCAGTTTGTTTGCTCATCTGGGTACCTGTTATGTGCCAAGCATTGTTCTAGGTGCTAGGGATTCTGTCCTGAACAGAATGAAGTTCCCGCCCCCCATGGAGCTCCCATTCCTGTTGGGGGAGACAAACCATCGCAGACAAATAATGCAGTCTCTGGTTGGGAGCATAGTGGAGAACTGTGAATGGAGAGAGGATGCAGTGTGATGGGGGAGGGGAGCCTTTAGCGGGAGTGCTCAGGGCAGGTTAAACAGAGGCCTGAGGGAAGCGAGAGGCAAGCCATGAGAACACCATGGGGAAGAGGGTCCAGGCAGAGGGAGCTGCACGTGCAAAGGCCCTGAGGCAGGTGTATGCAAGGCAGGCTCAAGCAGCTGCAGGGAGGACGGCAGGAGGTGAGGCCAGAAGATGAGGAGGGGGAGATGCACCGTGGTGGTGGGGATTTGCGCAGAGGAATGACATGATCCGACTTGCACTGTTGAGGACAGCTGTAGGGGGCAAGACAGAGGCCCAGGGACCTGTGAGGGGACTGTTGCAGTGGGACAGGGGACAGATGATGCTGGCTGATTAGACCAGGCTGGTTCTAAGGAGCCTCTTCTCAGAAATTGCTCCTCTTTCCTTCCCCTGTCTCGCTGACGTCTGCACACCCTTCCCTCGTGCCTAAGACCTCCCCTGCACTCCTGCTGTGGTGAGATTGGCTTCTTTGCCCATGGCCCCTGGGTGCTGCTCCTGTGTGCCCTCTGGGCTGGCTTGCCCATTAGTCTCCTGGCACGTGGTCAAAGCCCTTTGCTCTTTGACTATTGAATGAAGAGCCTTGGACCCAGACGGGCACCGTGCATACCGTATTTATCTTCCTTAGGGACTCGACACTTATTTTTGGCACCTGCAGAAACACCTGCTTTATCTGTAATAGGTTCAGTTATATCTCCTTCATTCCTTCATTCACTCATTCATTTTTAAACAAGAGGCAGCAGCCCCCTTAGCTTCTTGGCTCACTTGGGTTCAGCTAGTTGATGCAGAGGAAGAATTAAGCTGCGTTATGTAAGCAGTTGGCAGCTTGGCTTTTTCCTGAAAGCACAAGGTCTTGGCCTCTCTGGCTTCTTAGAAGTGGTCCCCACACATCCCTGCGACAGGACTGGTGGCTGTGGGTTCAGTTTTGGGGAAGGGGTGTGAGCGTGTATGTGATGCAGGGCCTGGAGAATTGTCAGGGTGTTTTGTTTTTCATTTTTCTTTTGGAAATAACAGGCTCTGGCCAACTTCCGCAGAAAAGGAATGGATCAGAAGGAAGCTCCTGGAAGCTGAGGTTGGGCTGAAGGACTGGCTTGGAAAGGCCAGGAACCCACAGCCCTTGGGGACCCCTCCAGGCTGGGTGGCCCCAGCCAGTTTTTAAGGATCTTGCAGGATAGAATTCCATGTCCTGGGATCTAAGTGATGGGACTTAGGCTACATGCCCAGTCATGGCTTGGTGGCTTTCAGGGCCTCATGATCCCTAATGTCACCAGGGCCTTACTGTGGAGGGAGGGATCAGCCTTGGAAAGGAATTTGGGGGTGCTGTTATCAAAGGAAGCAGGGAGGGTACCTAGCGACCACAAATACCTAATGTCCTCTAACAGGTTCTCTAAGATGTGTGAGCTGTGTCTTGCATCGTCAAGATGCTGAGGACAGATAGTGTCACCAAATGGAGTATTAGAGAACAGGGCCAGGCAGCTTGTGGAAACTCGGGGTCTGGGCTGGGTGGTCTTGAATAGGAGGGGAGGGGTGAGAACGTGTTCTGAGTGAGGCTCATGGTTTGGGCAAAGTCACAGAGGCTGGGATGTGCCTTCTGGGTTTAGTGGACAGGGAGGCCCATGGGTGCTTCACTGGGAGGGAACAGGGAGTGCGGTTGGAGCTGCAGGCTGAGGATGGACTTGGACGCCAGGAAGAGGGGAGTGACTGTATCCGGCTGGGGTGGAGCAGTCCTGGGGTGGAAGCAGAGTTCAAAGAGTAATAGAATATACTGCTTTGGTGAAGCACCTACTATGTGCCTGACACTCTACGAAGAGCTTGTTGTGGCTTTATCTAACCTGCACAGCAATCTTACCCAATAGTGCTGCTATTCCCCCTACTACGTAGATGAAGAGGCGGGGCTCAGAGAGGTTAGGTGACTTGGCAAAGGTCACACAGCAAGCAACTAGCAGAGAGGGGTTTTGAACTCAGGCCTGGACCGACATTCTCCAGTCATCTCTATTATAGAGTCATCAGCTGTGGATTTGGGGGCCTGCTGACCTGTTGCCCCAGTTCTTTTTTCTTCCAGCCTTTTCTTCCTCTGTCCTCCTGGGCAGCATTGAGCGTGACTGTGGGTGGGCAGGGGTGGCAGAGTGCCAGGGGTTTTGGGGAGGGTCAGAGGAGACATTCTCCTTGTCCCCGCAGAGATATTCCCTTCCCTCCTTCCTCTCTGCAAAGAACCAGGGCAAAGCGGGCACAATTGGTGTCAGCAGAAAAATCTCATTTTCACTTTAGACACGTCTGCACCTGCCAGGTAGTCCTTTACACGGGTCTGAGCCGAGCCTTGCCCCGGAGATTGGGAGACCGGCCCTGTCACGAACTCACGGCCGTGTTTTAGGCAGGGTGTTTCTCCTCTGCAGGCCTCAGTGTTTCCACCCGCAAAATGGGGGTGGTGGCACTTGAGGTGGGGGGGCGGGGTCACAAATTCAGATGCTTATAGGGGCCTGCCAGGAAAGACAAAGGTGTGAAATGGGCCAGTTGTGGGAAAGGAGGGTGGTAGGGATGGGGTGGGGGGAGCATGGCGGGGCCAACCTGTTGCTATGTAGGGCTGTCCTTGCCACATCTGCGGATGATTTTCAGGAAAAGCCCAGACATCTTAATGGTGCTATAAAATAGTGCAGATTTTAGGGGAAGCTGGGATGGTTCAGCGGGTTAAACGCTCGCTTTGCAACCCCGGAGCCCGAGGATCGAATCCCGGGCCCGGCCCATGTGGACCCACATGCTGAGCTGGGGTGTGTCCCCAGTTCAGTTCTTGCCGGGGCCTGTGCAGGAGGCTCCCGGCCCAGTTCCTGCCCTGCGCAGCCCCGTGCCCAGCTGTGCAGTGAAACTATATGGAAAACTAATGCTGTCAACTATGGAGACTGCTCTGGGCCCTCCCTCTTCGCTCTGTCTCTGTCTGTCTGTCTCTCTCTCTGTCAAAAAACAATAAAAATAAATCTTTAAAATTGTGCAGATTTTAAATGTTAGCCAGTTATTGAGAAATTTTGGGAAACATTGTCTAGGCCAATTGAATAGCTTCACGGGCTGAAACTGGCCTGTGTGTCACCAGTGTGTCAGGCCTGGACTGTATGATTTGGATTTCTTCCAGCCAAATGAGATATGGCTGCATTTAATATGCAAATAAAGAAAAATCAAATATTTGCCTTCTGGATATGTTGATTTGTGTTTATTAATGAGCTCTGCAGTTTATAATGTGCACCTAAGCTCAGAGTTAATAACGGGGTGTAAACCTCTTTGAGGAACTCTAGTCACAGATTAGGAATTCTGTGTCCCCGCCTCTCCCTTGGGAGCTCTTCAGCTTCTAACGTCTACCTTTAATCCTTCCTGCTGCAGACATAGCCCGTCTCTATGGTAACTGAGCATGCAGCCTTCTCCCTTCATTGTCGGATGTTCAGACAGAGGAAAACTGGGCGGGTGGCCTTGAGATTTCCCTAACCTGGACAACAGTCCCAGGTAGAAAGTTACCTGTGTGCGGTTGTGGACGGGCAGCCTGAGAGCCAAATTTAGTGGCTGTCATAAATTTTTAGAGACCTCTGGCTAGAGCGACCGACTGTATCACGTCTGCGGCGGTTCCCAGTGTGGAGGGGGCTGCGGGTCGATTCCTTTTAGTATCCAGGGAGCAATAGGTTTACAGGCCCTTTTAAAGGTGGGCCAATAAAAGAGCCAATAGATGGGAAAGCCGGGATGGCTCAGTGGGTTAAGCGCTCGCTTTGAAACCCCAAACACTGAGGATCGAATCCCGGCTCCGGCCCAGGCGGACCCACATGCTGAACTGGGAGTTCCCACAGTTCAGTTCTGTCTCTGTCTCTGTCTCTGTATCTCTCTCTCTCTCTGTCAAAAATAAAAATAAATAAAAATATATTTAAAAAAAAATATTCCTTAAAAAAAAAAAAAAGATAAAAAAGAGCCAGTAGGCTTAAATGAGGATCTAGGGGTCCTAGTGGCCAGTGAGCGGACCAGGTACTCCCCCCAAGCACAGTGAAGCCAGGAGGGCCTGTTGGCAGGGGAGAGAGGTGGCCTCCCTGGGGCTATGATCACGAAGACCAGAGGAGGGGGCAGGGCGCAGACATTGGAGTCAAATTGCCGGGGTCCCAAGTCCTGTGGGGCTGTGGGACTTGGGCCGTTTACTTGACATCTCTTGAGCTTTTGCTTCCTCGTCTGTACAGGACCAGATAGTAAACATGCTGGACGCTGTGGGCCACAGGGTCTCCGCCCAAACCCTCAACTCTGCCCTTGTAACTGGGAAGCAGCCGGAGACAATGTGCAAATGATGGGCGTGGTTGTGCTGCGATGAAACGACTTACAGACCCTGGAAGTTGAACTTTATATACTTTTCATGTGCTGCAAAGAGTCTTCTTTTGCTGATTTTTTTTCTCCCAGAAGCGTTTGAAAACCACCCTTGGCCCACAGGCCAGATAGAAATAGGCAGTGAAGTGAGTTTGGCCCACAGGTCACATTTTGCTGACTCTCGGGGTAGAATGATGCCTGCTAAGCTGTTCATTAAGTGTTCGTCACTTAAATTACCTTTATCTTCATCATCCTGCTCTTCATCCTAACGCAGGGGGTGCGCGTTGAAGGCAGTAAAAGAAGGAGATGCTGGGCCGGGGGACGGAGGGTGCATCAGGTTCGTCCTGTTACCCCACATAGGGGTGCCCCCCAGGACTGCTGGCATAATTGACAGGGAGATGATTTTAGCTCCGAGGCTTCTGGCAGCTAAAGTTGGAACAGGCTGCCTTGGGTGTCGTGAGCTCCTGTCCCTAGAAGTGCCCTGATAGCATCCCCAAAGCCCTGACACCTGCTGTGGGGAAGGCTGGCTCTCTGGGTGAACGGATCCTTGGGTGCTGGGGTCTAAGCTAAGGTGACCAGATTTTAACATTGGTAAAGCGGGACACCATTGACCAGGGGGGAGGGGGTTCTTGATTAAAAATTTGGTCTATCTCCCGCCGTTCCCTAGCTTGTCGTGCATTCTTTCCAAAAATCGGGACTTTTTTAAAACGTCGTGGGATGCGGGGCAAATTGTTAAAAATCGGGACTGTCCCGCCAAAAGCGGGACGTCTGGTCACCTTAGTCTAAGCTCATGCCAGGACAGGGGAGGAAGATTCCTGGTTGTCAGGGTCCTTTCTCCTGATTCTGAAAGCACCTTGCCTTCTCAGCAAGGTGGGAGGAGGAGCCGGGGTCCCTTGTGAGTGAGAAGAGAGCAGGAGGGGTGCCATGCTTCCCCAGCTCCCTGGAGCCTCTGCTGTTGGGCCAGGAAGCCTCACGGGCTGTCTGTGGAGCTGTGGGGGCCGGGGGCTCTTTCTCTGATCAGACCCAGGAGATCTAAGAATGCCTTCCTTTGCACCGTGGGGCCTCTGGGCGGGTAATGAAGTCTTGTGAGTAGCTCCTCCTTGGAGCCAAGAGGGGGAGAAAAAAGATTGCTGGGAATTTATTAGTCTAATTACATTTTCCTAATGCGGTTGACCCCCAGCTCACAGCAGTGTGCTTATCAAAGCTGCAATCACACCAGCATTATTGGAGTTTTAATAAGAGTCAATTGGTTATTGTCCTTTGCTGTGTCGGACACTGTTAGCTGTCCATAATCCCCAGAGCCCCTTGGGGAGGCTGGGCGCTTGCTTTTTTTGCCGGAATATTATTTACATTAATAACCAGGATTAGGGACTGGTTTTGCGGGTTTAGGAGAAGCGGGGACAGTCTGTTCAGGCAGCTCCCGGCTGCCAGCTGCGTGCCACCTGCGCCGCTCTGCGTCAGGACAGCTCTGGCTGGGAGTTGGGCTTGCTGCTCACCGCGCCTTGCTGTGTGAGCTCTGGCAGGTGGGCTCACCTCTCTGGTCCCTCCTGTGCGAAATGAGAGGATGTGAGTAATGACAGTGAAGTGAGAAGGCCCCGGAAGGTCGTGGCAGGTGGAAGGGCACAGAGATATGAGCAGCATGCTTGCGAGACCGTGGAAAGTTCCGTCTGATTTCTGTTTCCCTCTGGGGGCTGGGGGCTGGGGTGCACCTCATGCCGTCTCTTGTCCTCAGCTCAGGGAGTAGCTGTCATCATCTGGAGCGGCTGAGGCACCGGGAGGTGAGGTCACTGGCCCAGGTCACATGGCCTGTAAATGACAGGGATAGTATTTGCACCCCTTAGCTTCTTCTCCCCCACCAAGAATCGTGACCTGCCCCTGAGGGCCATAGGGAGCCATGGCAGGCTTTAGAGCTGTGGGCAGAAGCTTGTGATGAGGGTGGCATGAAGGTCCCCTCTGAGCAGCCTTCACCCAGTGCCTTCCTTCCACTGGCTCTGGTCAGAACTGTCCTCCCTTGAGAGGCACTCCCTGGGAGATGGCGAAGATGGTGGCTTCTAACCGGTTCCCAAGTCAGCCTCTCTGGGGCCACCAGGACCTGGCGCGGGCAATGAGGACTTCCCTGTGGGTGCTGAGCATGCCTTGCTCCTGTTCTGGGCCTGTCTGCTCCTTCCATGTGCACAGGCAGCTGCAGGAGTTAGGAGGGGGCTCCCTGCATCCTCTGGGACAGCTGCTTTCTCACTGTCCCCATCTCCCCAGCCCAGACTCAGCCTCAGCGTCCCTTCCACGCCGTGCTCGTCCCTTCTCGGGCCACGTGTCCCTGATGGCCTCATTTTCCCTCTCGGGCTGAATGAATGCCATCTGCCCGCTTGGCAGTCTCCTGTGTGTTCTTTTGCCCGGCTCAGATGTGAGGGTGTGAAATAAGGCTGGTTTCGGCACTCCTCCCTGGGGCGACCTCACCTTTTACATCTTCCCTTCCAGAGGGGACTCTCTGTCCCTATTCTTTGTTTCCTGTTTCTAAGCCAGTAACCTCACCACAGCAGAACAAATCCATCTTCTAGAAAATGCAAACAATGGGCATGTGGTGCCGGGTCAGAACTTTCAGGAAGTCTAAGATTTCATGTCCTGGTACCTGGGGGACCTCCTAGCCTCTGCAGAGTTCTCACTGATTGTTGACATCACAGAATGCCCCCTCTCCCCTTAGGTGACTTCCGCGTGCCCAGTGTCCCTTGCTCAGCACAGTGCCACTTGAAATTCTTTCTCCCAGGGCCCCAGGCATGTGTCATTCCCGCTTCTAAGTGTGTCCTGATTCTTTCACTCATGCCACCAGATAAACGTGTGCCCAGAGGTGGAAGGCAGGCCTCGTATCTGAGATCCTTGGCAGGTGATAGCAGGGGTGGGAAGCGGCTCTCATCTGGCCTGCCAGCCCTGATCGATGGCCGCGGCTAACTGGAGTACAGGGCGGAGAGATTCCAAGCTGTGCTTCTGCTCAGTGGGAAGGGAGCCGGTGATTGATTAGTGATGTCTGTCACAACCGTGGGGCAGCAGAGTCGGGGTGCATGTGCTAGAGTGTGCCATCTGAGGCCGGGGCCCTGGCCTCTTGCCTTGCCCTCCCTGGTCACGCTGCGTGCTCTGGAAGCTGGCATCCTGGGTACTGGTGCTCATTGGCTGCTTTGAGAGCGGAATGGGAGACAAGTTAGTCTCCACTGGTTTTGGGGCGCAGCTGGGAATTGCTCTATCCTACCACACGTGTTTATCTAAGGGCTGGAGCTTCCCCAACAAGCCATGTGGTGGCCCCTCGGCCGAGGTGGCTGAGGCTCCTCTGAGAGATTGGGGTGAGCAGGAAGGAAGGCTTTATCCAGCACCAGGCCTGAGAGTCTTCTAGCCTCGGTGCAAAGGGCTTGCTCGTCCCTCACTGCAGTCTCATTGGGCAGAGGGGCTGCGAGGCTGAAGCATGTGTTCGGCCATACCCCAGATTGTCTTTCAGGCCGTGGGGGGTTTGGGATGGGGAGGAGCACAGGGCCAGGGTCTCTCTTCATTGAGGGGCCCAGGCCTGGCTGTTCCCACTCAGCCCCTGGGCCATCTTTTCTTTCTTTCCTGCATAAAAATTAGGAGTATTGTAAGGTGTGGCTGCTGATTCAGAGAAGGACGGAAACCCCAAGGACCAGGGGCCCTAAGGAGCAGAGTAGTAAAAGAAAGAACAGCAGGCTTGGGGCGCAGTCTATATTCTCTTTCTATAGCTGTGCCTTGGAGGTGCTGTGTGGCTTTAGGCAAGTTGCTTTCCCACTCTGAGCCCATCCTTTTTCTCTGACAGTGGAAATGGGCTGTCCTGAGCACAGCCGTATCCCTGGGAGCTGAGGCCCAGCAGTGGAGTTGCGTCCCCAGAGACCGCTCTCCGGGACACTGTGTGCTCGTGTGCAAGGTGGCAGGTGGGCTGCTGAAGAAGTGCCCATGGGGGGTGGAGGTGGATTGGTGACACAGGCCTCTCTGGCCCAGGAGAACCTGGGCATGTTTCTGGCGGGCCCACATCATCGCAGGGCTGGTTTTGCTTGGAGGTGGGGTAGGCTGGCTCATGGAACAGCTTGGAGTTGTTGTCCCCTCTTTGCTGCTCCTTTCTCTACCTCTCCAGCCCCTTTCCTGGGTGCACCCCTGAGATTCTAGCCACACTAAGCGGTTGTCCCCACACCTGTTAAATTCTCGGCTACACCCCCTGGGTTTGGCTGGTATTAACTTGTGAATCGGGAAGGTCCCTTTTACTTTCTTCCCAGATTCCTCCTCATCAGATCCTGCAAAAGAAATAGGGTCTGTGTTAGTCAGGCTGGGCCAGGCTATGCCGCATTAATAAACACATCTTGAAACCTCAGTGGCTTAAAATGACCACGTTGAGCTCTCTCATCCATGCCGAGTGTAAGATGAGCGAGGGCTCTCCAGCGTGGCTCCCTTCCACGTGTGACCCGGAGATCCAGATGGCTCTGTGGCTCCACGTTCTCAGCATGCGGCTTCCATGGTCACTGTCATGGGGACACACATGGAGGTGGCCGCATGCCTCTTAAATGCCTTCGCCTAGAAGTGATCACTTCTGCTCACATTTCATGAGGCCACACTTGTCTCCCGGCCCCCCAGGAGGCTGGGGAGTCAGTCTTCTGTGTGCCTGGGGACAGGGACTGGATCTGGGTGAGCGCTAGTCCACGAGTCCAAAATGGCTTAGAACCCCTGGTTCCATGACTGGCAGGAGCCAAGAAGTGGCTTCGGCCTGGCAGACCTCGCAGCGCCTCCCATATCATATTACAGGGGGACTTGGGGTTCAGAGACGGCTGGCGTCCTGCCTGGAACGGTGCCTCTGCGGAGGGGCCGGTTGTCCAGCTCTGTCCTCTCTCTCCTCCCTGCTGTTCGGGCCCCGGAGCCTGGGTCCTACTGTCTGATCTGCCGTGTGATGCAGGCAGGGGCGGGGGTGGCTGTGAAATTATTTTAAGACCTTGGAAAGCAAATTAGAATTTCAAACCATCCAGCCCTCCTGAAGGCAGACCGGGGGTGTGTTGGAAGTAATTTAATTTTTACTTTGTTTTATTAATAGGATGTGGGAGGGGAGGGTGTGAGTTGTGGCTGAGGGTGCCGGCTTGCAAGCTGCAGCCAGCGCTGAGTTCGGAACGTTGGAGCAGAGTGGGGCTTCCTGGTGAAGAGGCGGTGGCAGGGAGAGTCCGGGCGTTCTGGCCCGCAGATGCAGACGTGGGAGCTACTGGCGCATAGCAAAGAGCGTCTTTCCTGGGGCCTCCAGTCTCTCTGGGATTTGGGGTCTGCATCCGTTTTCCTGGGCTGCTCCAGCCCAGTCACAAACTGGGTGGCTTAAAACCACAGGGGTTTGTTCTCTTGGTTCTGGGGGCCTGAGTTGTGAAATGCTGCTGCACTGAAATCGAGGTGTCGACAGAGCTGGGCTCCCTCCAAAGGGCTCCGGGGGAGGATCCTTATTGCGCCTCTTTGAGCTTCTGGCAGCTGCCTGGTTTTCGGCAGCCTTGCTCCAGTCTCTCTCTGTCCTCACGTGGCCTCCTGCCCGTGTGTCCCTGTGTCCTCCCCTCGTCTCATAAGGGCACCAGGAACTTACAAGGCATTGGATTTAGGGCCCACCTGAAATCCAGGGGGATCTCATCTCGAGATTCTAACTAATGACATCCACTTATAAGGATCCTGTTTCCAAGTAAGGTCACATTCTGAGGTTCTGGGTGGACATGACTTTGGGGGGATGCTGTTTAACTTCCTGCAGGGGCCAGTCCTGGGTGAGCTTTAGGAGGGTGCAAGCCACCTAGATCCATCGTAGAATTCAGTGTGAACATTTTCCCCCAGAAAGACACGTAATCTGTCAAAGACCCTGAGATGAGGGGCCAGTACTCTTATAGGACACATCTCTGCCAGGTGGGACCACGGGGACAGAGGACAGGTCACGGGAAACACAGATAGACGAGGGGCGGGGGGGTCTGGAAAATGGACCACTGACCCCAAAGCTCATCCCTGCACACACGGAGTCCCCTGTTAGGACCCCTGCCAGATGGCGCGGAAGGCTCAAGTCGGATCTGGTGATTAGGAGGCCGGGCTTAGAGGCCGTGACATCCACTTCTGGTTTTGAGGATGACAACAGATCATACGGGCTCCCTGTCTCTACAAGCTAAATTAGTTATCTTTTCTTTTTTTTTTTGTTAAACTGTACAAAGCAATGTCTATCTGTTCATGGCAGGAAAAATGAGGACATGCAGATAAGCAGAGGGAGGCACATCCCTTTAATGTCATTACCCACAGACGGTGACCAGCATGGCCCTGACCTTCTGAACCGCTTTCTCTAGTTTTATTTGACACAAAAGGATGGTAATATGGGTAATGGTGAAGCTCACATTTTCACCTAGATTACGGAGTGCCTTTCCATGAAGAAAAGCACACGGAACATCTTTACGGACTGCCTAGCATTCTGTCGCCTGGATATACCGCGACTCTGAGGTGGGCCCAGGCCACCCTCCAGGTCTAAATAGGAGTCTGTTTTCCTTCCTGCCTCTCGCTGTGCAGTTTCTCAGACACTTCAGGCCTCAGTTGTCTCTTTGATACTAGATCGCTCCTCCCGTCCACGCCTCAACGCGATGGCAGAGAGCTGGTTTCGGAAACATACGGTACCCTTTGCTTGGAAGAATGATGTACAACGACCCATTTCCCAGGAGCGGGTCCTTTTTAGAAATTGAACTCTTATTCTTTTTGTCCCATGTTTTTTTCTTTCTTTCTTGAGAGCACTAAAGAGCGTTAGGAAAGAGATTCAGCACTTTCTCCCTGCCAGGCATTCTTCTAAATGCTATGCATGCATTAACCCATATTCTCCTCATGAGATCAGCACTGTGCTTCCCCCCATTTGATAGATGGAGGAGACTGAGGCCCAGTGGGGGAGGGGGTGAGCGCGTGGGCTGTGGCCAGCAGAGCCGGTCTGAATGCTGGTTGGGCCGCTTGCTGGTTGTGTGACCTTTGAACCTGAGAAGTGATACCTGTGGTTGGTGGGTCTGTCAGTACCACCTCAGCGCCTGGCTCTGTGTGCTCAGTGTGGGCTGGCAAACACGTGGCAAGTCACTTTTGCTGGAAAGGTTTCATTCTTCAGCATGCTCTTGATTCCTGATGAGAGGATTTGGAGGGTCCCCTTCTATTCCAGGGGGCGACAAGAGCACCTGTTGGATAGGTTGTTACAACAGTAGCTGAGCGTTGAAATGGTCATGGCTCCTCCTATCTTCTCACCCACCTTCCTGGTCCCTCTGGGTCTTAGATGTCCCTTCCCTGCTGGGACCGGTGCTGGCAGGGTCCTGTGCCCTACTTCACAGTGGCCCCAAACAGTTGTGAGCTAGTTTCTCTCTGCCAGTCTGCATCCTAGAGGCCATTTCTTACAATTCTTGGCGTGTTGCTCTCAATTCCCCCTTTGATTTCTTAATTGGATGGGTGTATCAGTTTTCTCTTGCTGCGTAACAAATGACAACAGATCCAGAGGTGGAAAACTGCATGCGTCCACCATCTCAGTTTCTGTGCGCAGGAGACCAGGCAGGGCTGAGCTGGGCCCTCTGCACTGGCCCTGACAGGGCTGCAGTGAACGTGGGGACTGGGCCGTGTTCTCACGTGGAGGCCCGATCGGGGAAGAATTGCTTCCAAATGCATGTAGGTTGTCAGCAGAATTCCTTTCCTGCAGTTGTGTGGCTGAGGGCACACGCTCTTCCCTGCTCTTGGCCTGGGCTGCCTTCGGGCCCTGTGGGCCACCCCCAGACCCCTCCCACATGGCGCTCTCCCCGGGCAGTTCACAGCATGGTACTTGGTGTCATCAAGGCCAGCAGGAGAGCATCGCTCTTCTTCCACCTGCTGAGACAGTCTTATAATGAAACACAATCACAGGGGTGACAGCTCATCACCTTCGCAGCATCCTAGCGGTTGGAAGTAAGCCCTAGGTCCCGCCCACACTCACAGGGGTGGGGATGGCACAGTGATGTGGATCATTGGTGTCCCCTTCAGACATGGCTGCCACAACTTGCTTCATAAGATGAATTGTGTACAATAAGAATAATTAGCTCAAATCCCTTTCCCCGGAGTAAAGAATATAGAGTCCTTTTCGACTCTCACCTCTCTCTTTTGCTTTGAGGGTGCCAGGTAAGGAAGATATTTAGCTTCTTACGTGGAATCTCCTTGCTTTTCTTGCCTGAATTGTTTGAAGGGAGAGGAAGAGTGAGGAACATAGGGGATGAAAGTGAGCGTGAAGCCAAGGGAGACAAAGAAGGGAGGGGAGCACCCACATCACTTTCTTTATATGCATAGGCAGATTCCCTTTGATAGAGTTTTATCTGAATGCATGTATGTTACCGTATACATTTCAGTTTAATTTCCCTTGTTTTTACCTATCCCCTAACCCTCCTTCAGTGGTATCAGAGCTCTTACTCTCACCCTGAAACCACGTTAATGACCCAGTGTACATCTTTTCATGTTTTCTGTGTTCTTTGAATCACATGCAAACGCATGCTAATGTTTTGGCATCTGCGTTATCATCCTTCAACAGTAGCCCATGGAAACCCTACACGGATAGTGATAGTGCTTGGGCATTCTTTTTAACAACTGTGTAATATTCCAGAGTGTGGCGGATGTCCCCGTACGGACTGTCATTCATTTTCTGTTTGTTTCCATAAGAAGAAGCATGAAGATAAACCTCCATACGCGCACATCCTTAGGTACACCCACAGATTTTATTTCTCTGGGGTATAATTCCAGGAGGCGAATTGCTGAGTCAAAAGGTTTGTGTACTTTTAATTTTAATAGCTGTTGCCAACTTGATTTCCCCAGAGGCTGTAGTACTTCATATCACTCCAGCAATTTGAGAGTCATCTTTGCCTTGTATCCCGCCAGCAAGAGTTGTTATCGGTCTTGTTCGTTTTGCCCAGGTTGGGCGGTATAAAGTGATGTCTTACTGTTTTAATTTGCATTTCTCTGACTAGCAGTGAGTCTGAGCAGTTTTTCATGTTTGGTCATTTGGACGTACTTGCCTGTGAATCGCTTCTGCAAATCCTTTGCTCATTTCTTTCCTTCCCTCCCTTCCTTCATTTATTTTATTGTTTGAGAGAAGATGAGGGAGGGAGGTAGGGAGGGAGGGAGAGAGAGAGAGAGAGAGAGAGAGAGAGAGAGAGAGAGAGAGAGAGAGAGAGAGAAGGGAGGGCCCAGAGCAGTCTCCATAGTTGTACATCATTAGTTGTGACATGGTTTCATTCCACACAGGTGGATGTGGGGCTGTGTGGGGCAGGAACTAAACCAGGGGTCTCCCACGTGGGAGGCGAGAACCTTCGCTGCTAAGCCATCCCGGTGGTTACCTGTTGGGCCGCAGTTCAGCGTATGGGTTTTGCACGGGCTGGTGCTGGGACTCGAACCCCAGACCTGTGATTGCGAGGCAGACGCTCAATCACTGAGCTATCCCAGCCTCCCCACCTTTGCTTATTCTGCATAGGGTCATTTGTTCCCTTCTTGTCACCTTGTATAGTATAGATTTCAACCCTCCTTTGGCCTCTGCACAGCACTGATTTTGCCAGAGATGTTGGAGTTGTTTGTTGACTTAGGTTATGGTTCCCTTTGCCATGCAAACACTGGGAATTGTTACCTAGTTAGAAATTTCTGTCTTCTCCCCTGTGCTTACTATCTCCAACATTGGTTAAGAAGGTGTCCTCACCCACACACGAGCTTGCTTTGTTTCTCACATCAGCCGGGCTGTCTAACCCACATTTGCCAAGTGTATGTATGATCCGTGCCAGGCCTGGGTCACACACCACAGACATGGGATAAATAGGAGATGGTCCTACCCTCAAGTGGCTCAGTGTCACACAGGTAATCACTACCAGTGTGACAGACCGCAGGTGGCCCGGGCCAAAGCCTCCCAGTCAGGATACAGGATACGGGGTGCCATGGCCCCATGCACCCAGAGCAGTAGACAAGTAGAACCTGTGGTGACTCAAGCCCCCAGCACGGTCCCTCCCTGCCATGGTGGCCTTGTCCAGCCCCCCACACAGCTATCGTTTTCTCTGTGTCCCATGACATGGGGCTGCCTTAGCTGATGCTTCAGGAACGGTGGCTGAGGTCACTGGGTGAGGGAGGCGGGTGATGCGGGAGATTTCCAGGAGGTAGGGAGCAAGGCCTGGCCCCCCTAGGGGTCTGGTCCTGGGCGGTGGGAAGAGGTGGCAGGGTGGGGAGGCGTGCCACCCTGCTGCAGAAGGACCAGTGTGAAAGCGAAAGGGACCCAGAGCTGATGCCCACTGCCAGGGCAGGTGGCAGAGGAGAGAGTGGGCTGGTGGATGTGTGAACCTGGTCCCTCTCCCGCACGTCTGTGTTGGAGGGGCGGGGCCTCTCTGCCGCTGACCCCCCAGCATGCCTAGGGCCACCTCTGGGGCTGCGGGCTGCTCTTGATCTGCAGCCGTCAGAGTGGGCGGTGTGGATCCCAGGAGAGCACGCGAAGCGCTGTGGTGTGCAGGAGACGGAATTAGAACTTCGTTTCTATTTATGTCCTCATCTCCTCTAAAGGTGTATTTTAATGTATATTTAATGATGTACGTAAAATTAGGAAGGCAGTGCATGTTTATAGTGATAAACAAATGCATACTGGGACGTGGGCATAGCCCAGAGTGCGGCGACCATTGATCTTAGTGGGCTGAGCTATTTTAGCTCCCCCCATCCAAGCCACCCCGGAGAGCGAGGGGACCCATGTCTTAGAAGGGAGGGACATTCACGTGGGTGGGGGAGACCTGGGGGAGGGGTGGCCAGGAAGGAAATAGCGTCTCCCATGCTCCTGGAAGGGCTGGCTCCATCTCATACATCACCTCTTCGGAACAGCTCCGTTCCCGTCCCTCTTGTATTTTATTTTAGCCTCTTCATTTCCTTTAGAAAATATCTTGTCATTTATAGTTGGTTTATTTAACTTTTTGCCTATTTTCCCACTCAGCTGTAAGCTCTCCGAGAGCAGGGACTGAACATCTTGGCCTTGGGGGTATCCTCAGAGCCTAGTACAGTGCCGGAGGCAGAGCTGGTTCTCCTGTCTGTCCACAGCATAATGAATGGATGTGTGTGAGCCTGTATTGGGTGTTTTCTGTGCTCATGGAGGTAGATGCTACCATCTTCATTTTGTAGGTGAGAAACTTGGATTCAGAGAGGCCAAGTAATCTGCTCTAGGTCACACAGCCATTTGGGGTCAGGGTTGGGAGGAAAGGAGTTAAAATTTCCTGAGTGTCCAGTAGATGTCTGGCCTTCACTCTATCTTTATTTATTTATTTATTTATTTATTTATTTATTTATTTATTTTTTAATTTATTGTTAAATTTGATGAGGTTACATTGGTTGGTAACAATTAGACAGTTTACAGATGTACAAGTCCACCTCACATCATTCATGCATCGTATTATGTGCCCATCACTCAGTATCAGCTCCCCTTCCATCACCTTATATCTAGTGCCCACTCCCA